>JAHWXV010411606.1:0-11906 GCA_024586415.1 Phrixothrix hirtus
TTTATAAAAAAAATTGTTTAAATAGCTTGAAAATTGCAAAAGTTACAACGGGTTAAAGTGAAAATTATGTTGCACAGTTGTCAACTTACAATTTTTGAAACAACGCAAATTTTATACAGAAGGCATTAAATGCGGTCAACACGCCTTCCAGATTCGGATCCATAAGAAAATTTGGTATAAAAAAAGTTGAACAAATCTTTTAGAGCAAAAAAATGACGAGCTAGAAGGGAATGGATCTCCGACTATAAGCTTGTTCAATAGAATCAAATGCCAAGCAAGGAATATACTAAGTAATTGACAAAACTATACAGGATGTGCCAAAAATAAATAACAATGTGCAAGCTGTGGGTAACTTATGACCTATAGAGCACAATTTTCTTATAATTTTTTTTCAAAAATGATTTTTAAATTTTGAAAATTTAAATGATATAATTCGCTCTAAATATAATTCTGTTTATTAACTAAAAGGAATTATGAATGGAACAAAAGCAAACATATACGTACTAGTATAATTCAATATGCTTATAAAAACATGCAATGTTTGCATAGGACATGCTTGTATTGAAGTGACCTATAAAAATTCTTTGTAATAGTAAAACAACTTTGTCAGCTATGGCAATTTAATATTTAATTTTCAAACTAAGATTGCTTGCTACCAAAGTTATTTGTTAAAACACGAGATTCTAAATTATTTTATCTTACATGTCAGGCATGATATTAGTACAATTAAGTTTGTTTGAAAATCTGTTAATGAGTTCAATGGAGATATTCTAAAACAAAATAACTGATTCGTTTATGCTGACCAGTAACAATATTATTTCCTAAAAATTACTATTGTAAACAAAGAAAACAACTGAAAAATACATTGCAGAAATGATTTTTAAATATTTTGCTTACCTGTTAGATTCACATGCTAAAGATTGAGCAATACTATTCTAAAATATGCCAGATAAAGTAGCATAAGATTCTTTTAACGTTATCTTCTGGAATAAATATTTTTAGAAACAAATATATGTTCCTAATTCAAGATATACTCATGCGTAATACACATCAAGGACAACAATATTATTATCCGGCATGGTGCACACACGAGGGTTGGCCTTGATACTATAATTGTTAATATTTAGAAAACTATGTTTTTGAAAAAAATTTCATAAGCAAATTTTGTTCTACATACACAGTTTGCAGGGTGTACTTAGTTTTGGGACACCCTGTATATACAATATCAACCTGGTAATTCAAAATTTGTAAGTATCTTTCAATTTCTGTATTTATATATAAACGCAATTTTATTTTGAGTTGAATAATTATTCTTTAATTAAATAAATCGGTATGCTTTAGAACCTCCGGTATTTCCGATGAAATGAAACAGAAAATTGAGCCTCGTCTTTACCTCCCTTACAGCAGCTGTAAAGCAGAAGTTTTTATACAATTTAAGGTGAAGGTGTATTTTAGTTAACTAAGCAATGTGCATATTCAACAGTTACATTCAAATGTAACAATGGTGCCACATTAAGTAAGAAAATGGCAATCAGGACTAGGTTAGATGTAGATTAAAGATTGGATTATAAAATAACGTGTATTTGTAAGTATTTTACTGTAATTGCTGAATTAGCTAAAGTGCACCTTTACCCAATTTAAAATGAATTGTTTATTTTTTAATTTCTGACATTAAAATTGTAATTTTTGTGGCAATTACTTTATGCATGTACGTAGTTTGCTCCAGTAATTAATTCAAAATAAGTTATGAAAATAATAAACTCTAAAATTAAATACCTTTGAGGCCCACACCATTTCCCAAAAATCTTCACGTGTGTGCTCCATAGGACCTTGAGTTGCAATGTAAGCTGTTTCAGAATAATCTGGTCCCTACATTTAATTAATGTTATTATATATTTTCAAAGCAAGACTATAAGAATATATACTTTAATATAATTTGCATGGATGTAACCGTGAATTCCAGAAAGGTGTACTCTACTGTGTTCATTAGGTAAAACACCCTTATAACGGTTTTTGCTTTGGCTTCCAGACACCAAACATTTTTCTTGCAAGTTTAATGGAATTTCCCAGAACTCCTGATGTAGTTTTGGTACCCGAAGTGGCTTCAACACAAAATTATGATAGCACATTTCTAAATAATAAAAAAATAACCAACCTCGCATGAATTTCTTAAATCTGTAACCGATAAAACACTTCCAGCAGTTTGTAAATATTGTATGTTCTGTAAATGTAGTTTAAAATCTTCCGATAATAACTGAGTTGGCTCTAAATCAGGTTGTCGTGGATAAACTGCTCTACGACAACCTTTACAACTTCTTGATGATCTATTACAATCCTTCGGTAATCGTGACTGACAAAAACTACAAGGTGGTACGTACAGATTTTCATTAGAAAGTGATTTACGACGACATTTAAAATTGCATAAGCAATTGCATTTTTTATGAAACGTATAGCAACGACTTTTACAAGAACTGGCCAAAATAGTCCCGCTTTCTTGCGTAAGACTGGGAGATTTATTAATATTCTTTTTAGCTACCTGCCCATCACATGGACATTTATCTGTTGAGAAGCTTGATAAATTAAGATGTGAAGCACTCTTAGTTGTATTAAGACGTGCCGTAACAGACTGTTTAGCTTCTAAAATATTCGAATTTGAGCCTAAATCAATTGTTAAACTAGCATTAGAGCCTCGACGTTCTAAAAGACCCTTGGCTTTAATTCTAATTGGTTCTGGTTTACTATCTGAAAAATCTTGCAACGTCATAACTTCAGGAAGTGTTTTTAATGTTTGAGATCCTGAAATGCTTGAATTTGAGGCAAATCGTTTTAAATTTGATCCTAGACCTGCACCTGGTGCAGGTTTTTGATTATCATCAAAATTCAAACTGTGTCTTTGTTTTATTTGCCTTTTAGGTGTATTTGGCATGGAAGCAACATCCCGTGCCACTTCTAAGTTTGTTTTAGTGTTAGGAGGATCAGAATCAAGACTAACGGCTTTAAGTTTTCTAGAAAGGGTTGGTGTCTTTGGGCTTTGAATTACTAAAATAGGTTGGTTGTTGTTTGTATTTAACATTGTTGTTGATGTTAAGTCAAGACTAGGAAAATTGCGTTCTCGTTTTATCGAAACAGCAGTCTGTTCTGTCACAGTACCATTCTCAAGTTCCATTTTTGTTTTATAAGATGGTACCATTATGTTATTTGGAAAAAACTATATTAGAATATACAATGAGAAAAAATTTATCCAATCCTAAAAATTAATTACACCCAAGTCTATAATAAAGTACCCTCTTTACCTCATCTTTTAACAAATTTCACTATTTAATAAATATTGAGCGTGCAATGTTTTCGGTAGTTTGAAACTTCGTTAATATTTTAGGCAAGTTGTATCGGCCATTTCTTGTAAAAACAGCTGGTTAACTGGTTTAGCAGTGTAGCTTCCTTTATGGGTCAAACTTCTACACAGGTTGGTCCGCAATTCTCTATCCTTTACAGGGACGAACTAACGTATTTCACTTTAGTTACTGATCATAGATAAGAAAGGGTTATCGATAACCTTAAAATGAAGCTAGTTTTCCACTTAGTACCCAACCTTTTTATTTCCAAAGACTTGACTTACAATTAATCTCTCTGGCAGCTTATATAGTTATATCCATTTTTACGTATATCTTGAATGAAATATTGTAGAAATGAAGAATGAAAAGTTGTACAGTGAATCTTTTTAAAATTACAAATTGTAATACGCGTTTTGTGAATACATTCACTAATTAACTCGTCAACGTACAGCAAAAACGACTAGAGACTAGACCTAGGAACTTAGTTTTGCCAACGTATTCCCTTTAAGATGCAAGCTAGAGATAAGAACCGCTTTTGAGAAATCAATTCCTTACGGGACTCAAAATTGGGTTCGAAATCGCTAGTTTGATAGATATATGGGTACTTCACTGAATTCCAGATATGCATAGTTTAATTTTTCGAATTTTAAAGAATTTAGAAAGCGAAAGAAAGTTATAGAGTATTTTTTATCCGGCTTTATCAAATAACTTTAATATTACAAGTTTCAAAGTTTACACTTGTAATAATTTCATGATCTAATGGCTACTTATCCAACAAGGGTGTATTTTGCTTGTTTGTTTTGTGACTGAGGTTTTGAGACATGGAATTCCATTTGTTCACATGACTTCAACCATTATCGCCATTTCGACATACCTACTAGAATTTAGCCGTAGTTAGAGATGTTTCATACTTAAGTAAGGATTGTTAAAGTGTTAAACATCACATTAATATGGGACCTAGTTCCTTATTCGAGAAAGCTTTTTTAATTTTTTTCCGTTGAAAGCTTTACTGACTTGGGCCGAATTTGAATCTACTCTTTGATATATTAGGGAGCTGCTGTTTTGAAACATAACAGACAACACCACAATAAATTATGTTTATTTTTTATTCTTTTCTTTAACATTCTTTAAGTAGACGGTATGTTATGCGAGGTCTTTTATATAAAAAAAAAGGTATAGATCATGTACATTTTTTAGTGGTAAGATATTACACTACTTATCGCTCTCTTATCGTTCTCAATACCTGCATCAACCATTACGTAATATGACGTAATTCCAGCTGATTTTTCAATTAATTAGTTGCCAATGGTGTAGGTATTTCTAATCAGTACCTAATCTGATTCCTTTTGCATAAATCTAAATAGGTTTGAAATTATTTCTTGAGCTGCCTATGAACGATTTTGCCTTGCGATTATATGGTTTTTTGCGTCGCCATATTTAGAATAGCGGTACAATTAAAGTACTATATAGTTACACTAATGAGTTTAAAAAAATGGCTGGAATGGAGTTAACGTAGGCGTAATATTAGGTTTGTTTATTTCAACGAATAAAAAATACCAAGGAAGCGCCTAAAACACGTAAAGTTGTGTGCAAATTGACCAACCATAATGGCGGCGTTGTCATGTTGTGATAACTTAATTCCAAAAATTTAGAAAAGTTATGCGAAATGTAATAAAAAGGGCTCCACTGTATCCCAAAGGAAATCGTGTGAATATTGAGCGAGCGTAATCTTTTAACCGAGTTTCAAATTTTCAAGAATTTAATAATACATTTATCCAAAAATAGTTTGACTTGTATCATTTATTCAATTTACCTAAAATATCAGTTAGTTAATTCTACCTGGCTCATTAGAACAAAGAGCATCTAATTTTTGTCAAAACTATAATTTTGCTAATTGTAAGATTAATAGAAAATAAAATAAACAAAAGCCCCAACTTTTCCTAGGAATATAGTTCATACAATAGTTTATATTTCTATAAGTTTGCAATTTAAGACCTCTCATTTTTAAAATAGTCAATTACTATTATAATATCCATTTAGTCAGATTACTTAAATCTGCCTTCCCATATTTTTTTCGAGATAATACATTTAACATACAATTAAAACGATAAAACTGTGTGAATTGATCCAGCTCTACAGGTACAAAATGTAAGACGAATGCTATTACGTCACAGCAGAAATTAACGATTATACCGTTTGTTACAAAAATGTTTAAATATTTAAGGGGCATATAGTACGACCGAAAGCAAATAAAAGCTCTTAATGAACGTAGATCTGTAAATCAACTATTTTGAAGATAAGAATGATCTTGCTTTTGAAAAACAAAGAAAGTCAATTTTCATCATCAGTTTAGTACTATGTATACGCGTCTTTTGCCACAATGTTTAGCAGGTCCTAAATACTTTAACTTCCTGGTAAACACTTTGCCCGAACTTTTGGAAGATGCCCCTCTAAGGGCTGGTATTTCGATCCCCAGTTAAATTTATTTTTTAGTTATATTCCATGGAACCATTGTTAATACAATGGTAAGCAAGGTAATTAACTGGCAGATAAATTTAACCGGAGATCGAAATACTGGCCCTAAATCAGATATTGGATGTTTGGTTTATGCATTTTACGCTTATTGTTAGGGAGCATCTGAACCAAACATTTCATAGAAGATGGATAGGCCGAGGGGTCCCATTCCATGACCTGTTAGGTCTCCTAACTACCTAACTCCCTTATACTTTTGTACTTGGGGTTACTTGCAAAGTTTAGTGTACGCAACACCTGTAAATAATCTTGTCCAGTTACAACAGCGAATTGAACAATGTTGTCAAATAATTTCAGCACAACCGGGCTTTTTAGAAACGGTGCTAAGTTCCTTCTTGAGAACGTAGATCCTGTGTCGAAATGGAAGGAGAACATATCGAATATCTTCTGTGATAATCGTGTTCTGTAGCGTTAACAGTAAAAATCACAAGAACTTACAAAAACAAAAATCGCGCTTATCCCGAAAATAGTTGATTTGCTGACCCACGTTCATTAAGACTTTTTTTTATTTGTTTTCAGTCGTATTATACGACCCTTAAATATTTAAACTTTTTTAACTTCGTAATTATTCTTCAAACTTTATGAATGGTTTTTTGAGATTAATATTCTGACGTTAAATAAAAGAATGAAACATAAAACATCATGAAATAACCCCATTCCGAAATTCATCCTTGAGAGTTTTATTCTATTGTATACTAAAACGTTTTCTAGATAAATATATACAAAAATTGTTTGATATAATAAAAAACAGTAAAGGTAAAATACATTAAACAAATAATTACATATCTTAAGTTGTGTACGGTATCAGTAGCGTAGCTAGGAGCAACATTTGGGAAGGACACTTCTATACTTCGTCCTGAGCTTCAATATAAATAAAACATGTAGTAAACTAACAGTGATTTATACAATAGAATAATTCGAGTCTTACTAATGTGACATTGAAAGCACCTGCTTCGTTAGAATACACTTTCAGGGATTATTATCAAAGTATTTGTATAGAGTAGATCACCGTTAATTTACCATGTGTTTTTGTTTAGATCGAAACTCTGGACTCGGACGATTAACCTAGTTTTTGAATCCAAACTTTTTTTTGTTTTCAATAAGGAAAAATTTTAGAGGTGCCGCAGCACCCTCCTGGATACGTCACTGCATGATGTTATTATTTCCATTTCGGAAGTTAAATAAGTTTTTGCACCGTTATGCTTAATAAGTGTTACATGACAACAAAGCTTAGGTAAAAACAAAGCCTCAATAGCCACGAATGGCAGGAAATAAATAAATACCGTAAATTCATATTTCATTAACATGTAGAAGAGATGAATGTATACATTTAAATGCACAGATGTATTTAATTTTTAATATAAGCCGAACATGAAGATGGGTGCACAATGATGTTAATAAATAGGTAATTTAAGAGCGCACACGGGTCCGTAACACATTTATAATTGATAAATTTACTGTCTTTTGGAAACGAATAGAACTTAGATTGCTAACCATTTCTATAAATATTTTCATTATTTTTGTAAATAATAATAATTCTAGAATTAATATAGAATATTATTTTATTGATACTTTATGAAATAAATATTATTTTTAAACCCAAATTAATCAATTTTTTGTTAACAATACAATTCCTGTTTAGTAGCAATGATATTTAGACCAGGTTGTATATAAAAATCAATAAACCCACAATATTTAAAAACAAGGAAAGTTCATGTTTCCCACACTGATAAAGAATTATGAGCACGTGTGTTAATGCGCAACGCATTAATGACATGTGGCGACATCTATGAGTGTACCTACAATACATCAATATTTAATTCAAATTCATTGTTACAAGATTCATATTATTAAAACAAATACACTGCAGTTAATTAGCAATGCAATTTCACCAAAAACCTTAAAAGACAGCAACACGACAAAATATTTCTCTTTAGAAGTACCATTTGAATTAAAAAGCATTTTGACACACCACAAACGCTTGCGAGGAATTCAACAATGCAGTAATAAGAAAGTTCGACTTACGTGCATTTGCCATATCACGTGTACGACATTTTGACAACATAAAACTTTTGCCCAAGTTTTAAGTAGTGCTCAAAAAACAATAACACACCTTTAAAATGCTTTGAAAGTAAACAAACATTCGTAATGTGCATAATTTAGTAGCGTAAGTTTAAAAAAAATGGACTCGATGACGGCTGACTTGACTTTGCAAGATGTTTTAGGTAAGTACCCCAATACCTTTTCCAATTCTTATTTCTAGTGAAAGAGAAAATTACGATTACTAAGATTATAAAAGGGGCCCCTAGACTAAGGATCATGTATAATTTATCTTGAGTAAACTATAAAAGTCTATGTAAATAATCTCTACAACCTGTTGCTTTTCTGGTGCCAGGCCAGGCTTTAGGGGGGGGATTCTAGGTTATATTATCATTAAATTTAATTAGAATATGTTTTTGCAAATTTTTAAATAGGTATAGGTATATAATTTTATTAATATTTTCCTAAATTAAGCGATATTTAAATTAATAACCATATTTTGGTTGTTTGTGTAACTTGGTTTGCATACACCGTAAGGCGCGAAATGTACGGAAGAGAATTGTGGAACTTTTTTCAATACCTTATGAATTTTAATAGGTCACTTCTACCAATTTAACTGGTTTAAATTAATGTATCTCGCTTAGATTCATCCTTTGTAAACAACTAAATTTTATTTAACACAATTTGAAAGAGATAAAGAAATTGTAGATTTTGTCGTTCCTTTTTTCTGAATTGGATCAAGTAGTAGAAAATCGGTACTGTAATTACAGCCCTGCAATAACAGATATTAAAATAAAAATTGTGTTTAATTGCTGCTATCATCGAAATAATAAAATGAATCTGGAAAGCTTGTGTTGTTATTGATCAAACTACTTGTCATTGCCTATAAATCAACAAACACGCAAATAAAACATTATAAAAGTTTCTTTTTATCCTGCTTGTAGATGTTTGCGAGTTGTATCCTTCTATTTTAAAGTTCTAAGTGGAAATTCAAACTTTTCAGTTTTTAGTTTAAATTGACGTTTAGATAATTAATTTTTCTCAAGCAGCCGAATAAACATAAATTTCCGTGCAAAAATTCAAGGGCGAAGCGTTAGGAAATCGCTTTTATTTTTCCTGGGCGTTCCGCTGCAAGGGATGTTTTCTCCAATCGAAATAATATTAAATCAATATCTGCTTCTCATTGGTTGCGACTATGTATTTGTTATATAAGCAGAAATTTGGATAAATTGATACAAATTTTGCATGAGGACTAAAAACTAATGGATTTCGATGAAGTATTTAAAAGTATCCTATCTTCTAGACAAATTTAGAACGCGTATCCTTTATTACTATCTTTTTTTTAAATCAAAGGCGACTCTAAAAGTATGTGCTTTTATATAAAAATATTACGCATAACATGCCTTAAGTCGGGCGCCACACATTTTGTTCAGAGCTGATTATGGCCGCCAGGTGTGAATTATAAATTACCGGCACACGCTTCCAATTCAGTGCTAAACCGTCTTTAAAGAAAATTATGTTTGCTTCAAAGCAAAACGTGCAGCTTATAAATTAAATTCAAAGTCTGAAACTGCTAATAATCAAAATTCTATAAATCATTGTCAGTTATGACGTGAAGTTGTAAATATCAATGACATGATTAGATTTTTAATACTAAGATAAAATGACTCTATTTTGAAAAATTTTAGAAAACACAAAAACCACAATTTTTTTTAACACAGATAACCGGAATCGAAGTTGTAAAAAATTGAAAATGTACGCCATTGGGATGCCGTAGCCAGAATATTGGAAAAATGGCGATTAATTAAAAATTTCCCATTAAGGCGCAATCTCAAAAGTTTAGTTTTATTTTTGTAGAGATAAGTTAGCATCACAGTCAAACTAACGTTTTTTTAAAGTAAGTATTGCTAATATATATAAGCCAGGCGATTTTTAAATAAGTTGAGATGTAATTGTCCTTATTAGCATAATTATACACGTACAAATAGAATTGTGACTTTTATGTAAAGCTGCCAACCCCATTCCATTTATATTCAATCTAATTAAATAGTTTAATTGTAAAAGTGACAATTCTATTTATATAAATAAGTGATACTAAACAGAGTTTGTTGTATTCAAATGAAAAAAGAAATAGCAATATTATTACTGTAGCGGTAACTGGGTCCCCTTTCAGCCAAGAATTGGAAGCAAGGACAAGCAGAGGCAAAGATGCGGTTAGGAATGAATAAAATTACTGCCCTAGCATTTAGCTCGCATAAGTGACTCGTCGATTCAGGAAAATCACTCAAAACCTAAATTAGACTAGGCGACCTCGGTTATCTATGGCAAAATGTATCCATCTCCATATTGTGAGCTTCTCTTCTATATAAAAAGAAATTACAGATTGCCATACTATCAGTTTAAGGAATGAAGACCCCCCACATTATCAATGGTACCTGTACTTTCGGCAACAACGTGTTTTGTAGATACGTACAGTTTGTTAATCGCCTCCCAGAATTCTTGAAAAACGTTAATTTAATGCTATCCTTGTTTCACTCCAAAATAACTTGGTGTGAAAGTGACAAGGCTCATTTTTCGTTGCACGTACCGTAAAATTGGGATGCAACTGTTGCAACAGATTTTAATATTTACACTATACTCAGTATTTAGATACCTGATCTTTTATTTATAAAATAACATCACTTTAATAGACTAGCGTATAGATTTTAGTACAGACAGATAGAAAGTTTTAAAAAAATCTGTGCACTAAAATTGCTATCAGCTGATCGATATATTATCGGACTAGTCCAACAAGCTTGTTTACTTCTTGGGTACTGTTTTAATTTCCACCTATTATATACCAATTTACGACGTTTTTCCCTACAGCATTTTAGATTTTCAATTTTGTTGCATCTGTTTCGGTTTAGCCTTGTCGGTACTTAATGTTGTAGGGGAAATAAACTCTTGATTACTTGTAATGCTTTATAGAATTGAATAACTTTAACGACCGCAGTTAATCTGTAAACTATCTTCTGTGCAACTGTTAGTGAATGTCCGAGCTTGCAGTGTTTCAAAGGGGGTAAATGATGAATGCATTTATGAGTAAAGTGGCAAGTTTATTCGGCGTATCGCGAGATTATGGCGGCATATACTGTTTTCCGGAATAACATCAACACAAGCGTGAGCAGAAGAGTAAATTGAGTAACTGAGGTAGAATGATATTGAGGTGGCTTGTAACCAAGATTTAGAATACAAGTGCTACAAAGTAACTTCTGAACTGAACTGATCCCAGTGTTCACAAAACAGTGAGGACGGAACTTCCATAAATACGATACACATTCATATGTGAACTGCAGTTGTCAAAGCACTGGCAAACCAACTGAATGCCAAGAAGCGGAAAGAGTGGCGCAACACGAGTTGATGTGTGAACACTGATCCTGGCTTATGATCAAGGTCGCCTCCTAGCAAAGGCGAAGCATGGTAGAGGTTCGGTCACGATTTGGGTAGCCATGCTATGGTATTCTGTCGGCCCCATTATTACTGCTAAGACCTATTTAGATTTTGGGCGATTAGACCCATCCCGTGGTGCAGACTTTGTTTCCTACAGGAAACTCTTAATCAAGTTGATAAGACCACGATTAATACAACTCGTGTTGTGGAATCGCGTTTTTTCTCTGAACCCCCACAGTCGCCAGACCTCAATGTCATAGAAAACATGGCCAGTTTTGGAGAACAAAATTAAGGCCAGTTATTCTCCTTCAGTATCTTTACAAAACCCTGTTTACAACGCACACCAACAATGAATGTTCACAACGGTTACTACAAGACTGTGTTGATAATATCCACCTTTACTGCTGTTCATAACACCTACGATCCACAGTACCTACAAATAATTAGTGTTCACAACGTCCACAGTGTTCATAGCAGCGTCCATACTCGGTACATATTTTATGTTTTAGTACATATTTTTAACACAAATCAAAAAAGTATCATATTTTTACGAATGAGTACATAAAGTACATA
>JAHWXV010411614.1:0-15635 GCA_024586415.1 Phrixothrix hirtus
CCGTCGCTAAACTACCATCGTTAAAACTTGGTATATATCCATAAAGGCACTCGAAAGGAGCCTTGCGAGTTATTTTACATTCCACATTATTTAAACTTGTTTCAACGATTTTAATGTTTCTGTCCCAATTATTTTCACTGTTCGTGTACGTATTTATTATCGGAGTCAGAGTTCGATTCACACGCTCCACCTGCCCGTTTGCCTTCGCATATCGGCTACTGTTCAACGTATGATGTACACCATTTTTCGTGCAAAAGCTTTCAAAATATTTTAAAGTGAACGCCGTACCTCGATCCGATACTATTGTTCTCGGTAATTCGTGTTCATTAATTAATTATTCAAGAACTCGTATTACGTATTTTGTACTTGTATTTTTCACGCAATAAAGTCGTACAAACTTTGTTGATGCATCTACGATTACAAGAATATACATATTCCCCTTACGGCTTTTTATAAATGGTTCCAGATGGTCTAGATGCACTCTTTCGAACGGTCTCTTCGGCGCAGGAATAGGATGCAATTCTCCAGGTCTTTTCCGCATGCTATTTTATTTACTAAACATTTGAAACAATCCCGAATATGTTGCCTCAGGTGCTGTTGAATTGCTCGAAACCAATAACGCTTTGATATTACTGAAACTGTTCAGTCCAACGAAAAATGTCAATATAAATCATGAAATTTAAACACTATATTTTGACTCGTGCTGTCCGGGATTGCGTAAAGACGGCTGCTTTCCCCATTTACTGAAATGATACTATATAATCGACCTTCTTCCAGCGTATAATCCTTGACCAAGGTTTTTTGTTCCCGCGTCCGGTTTATTTTAGCTGTTTGCAGTATCTTTATGAGCTTTCGTAATTTTTCATCGCTCCACTGTATCAGTAAAATTTAATTTCCTTCATTCATGGTTGTAAATACCCTTAATCGATCATAAATTTTCAATATCTCATCGCTTTCTTCTACCGGAGCCCGGTTGACAGCGTCTACGTGACTCATTTTATCACCAGGACGGTATTTTATGTCAAAGTCGTACTCGCTCAAAAAATGACACCACCTTGCAATTTACGGATTTACCGTTTTCTGCACATTTAAATAGGTCAATGCTTGACAGTTCATTGCGATTGAAAATTTAATTCCTAATAAAAATGCTCGCAGTCTATTTACACTCCAAACTAACGCCATAAGCTCTAATCAGCGCGAATGATACCGACTTTCCTCATCAGTCTTTCGCGACACAAAATATATTAAATGTTGACCTTGACCTTCGCCTTCTTGCAAAAGCACTCCCACCTATACAATTCAGTTTTTGCATTAGAGCTATATAATTGCGGAAGAAATTTGTAATCCTCAGGTAACTACGTAACTCGTGTATGTTTCTTGAAGTCGGAAAGTCACTAATCGCCTTCGTTTTACGTGTTCCCGGCCGTATTGCCTTTTCACTCACAACAAACCCGAGATATTCAATTTGTTTACGCCCAAATTCGCATTTTGATAATTTTAAAGTCAGCCACGCTCCCAGTAACAATTGCAACACTAGTTCCAATTTCTTTAGCATGTTCTCCCAATCCACTGCGGGTGTTAAAATGTCATCTATATAACAGGTAGCTACGTTGTTTCGTAAGGGTACTAGCACCTTATTCATTAAACGCGAAAATTCATAAGGAGCACCAGTTAACCCGAAAATCATCCTTATAAATTCTTCGTTTCATCCGGTGTTATAAAAGCAGTCTCTTTCCTCGCTTGTTCCGAGAGAGGAACCTTAAGATATCCTTGACCTAGATGCATGTACGTAAAGATTTTGTAGCCACCTAATCGTTCTAACTGTTCATCAACTTGGTATCGAAAAGTTTCTATTAATTGTTTGTTAATTTAATCTACAGAAGTTTACCACCATTCGTGATCCTCCGTCCTTCTTAAGTATCAATAGTACTGGACTCGCGTACTCGGACGTCGTCTCCGTAATTACACCTAGTTGCTTCCATTTCTTTACTATTACTGCCATCTGTTCGCGTTCTTACAACGTGGCTCGATATGGTTTGCTACGGCTCATTATTGCCGATGATGTCCATTTCAATGAGATTGGTACATCCTAGCTCTTCCGGCGTTAAAGCGAAACATTTTCTGTACTTATTAATTAACGTTAGCAGGGATTTAATCTGTAGCTCAGGCATAATTTCATCTACAATTAGCGTGTCCCTTTTGATGTGCTTTTGTACGTCTTGGTTCCTCACATCAATGTTCTTCACATCGTTTATGCACATATAATTGTCTCCCAAGCCTTCAACTATTCGATACTATTGTCATGGAAATTTCTCCATTTTCCATCCTGTTGTACGAACAAAGTTCACACGATTTATTCTACAAAATACGTCCTCTGTCGCCATAACAGGTCTCTTCTTCGACAGTTCACATAAATTTATGTCTTTAAACGGATTATTGTTTCTGTACACCAATGTAAATTTATCACCAACCCACACATATGCAATGCTCGATAATTCGGTGTATGTACTATAAAAGATAAATTAAATGTCACACGTAGAGATTTTTCGCACGTAAAATGGGTTGCCTGGTTAGTTTAAATCAAAATATTATAATGTAGTTAGCGTTAGTTCTATTTTCATGAATTAGAAGGGATTTACATATTAGAATGACGTTAATGTTTACCTAGTATTTAGTTTCCAAATTATTGCTTGCGTAATGTATGTCTATTAAATATTTTTCAATTTATTTTACGAATAAATTGTGATACTTTACGTTAGCAGAATGCTCTTTTAATATTTTTAAAACAATAACATCTATAAAAAAAAACTATCTAATTTTCTACAATTAAAAAGTTTGTAATATTTTTATTATTGTTCTAAATTCAATTAAATTAACAAGCGGCCTTTTGGATACCCACCCACATACAATAAACACTTATATATTTTAATTTTTAAATATTAGAAGAAATTGTGCATAATTCAAATTATGAAATATACGTTTTAAAACTACTAGAATCCAGTAATAAGATTAATATAAATTAATGAAATTTTAAAAATCGGAAAGTGCACAAATACCGAAAAATTTTCAACATACTTCTGCGTGGTTCTTGGTAGTGTAATATTGGTTAATACGCTGGAGTATCACTTCAGATGCTAGGTTCATATCCCGGACGAGGAAAATTTTTCGATATTTGTGCCTTGCCCGATTTTGAAAATTTATATTAATTTTTAAATTTAAACATCTACATAAAAAATACTTATTGACAGTCCTCAAAGTCGAAAAGATAGAGATATACGATTTAATAAAATCTGTAGGTATACAAAATGAAAATTAATAAATTCTTTCTAACTGTCCCAATTCTAAATAATTTGTTAGAAGTAATAAGTGAATAAATAAACGTTAAATCATATTAATGTATTTTAATTAAGATGGAAATATGTAAATTAATAATTAATACAATTACAGATTTAAGTTTAAAATAATCTTACATTAACACCGTTATTAAGGTTAATATTGAAATTTCAGGAAAAGATTTAGTTCAAAATTATAAAACAATTCATTCTTATGTATAGATTAGTGAGATGTATTTTTTTGTGTTAAGTAACATTAAAAGTTTTATGTATACTGTTCATAAAAACTAAAGCTTTTAAAAACAGCCCCATGTGACATTCAAATTTATGTAGATATTATAGAATGTTCTTAGATTATAGAATTACATACACATACACAGCTACAAACGTTCAGAGAAAAACCTGAATTCACAGCCATATAATTCGATTTTAATAAATTTCGTGAAAACCTGAAAACGATAATTTACAAAAAAAAGGGTATTTTTAATTCATTTGAAAAATTAGACAAACTTTTACTTAATTTCTAATAATAGCTATTTGTGTATTAAGAGCTCAAAGTGCCACATTATCGCTCAAAACAGAAAATTGACTGCCACAGGTGACAATGTCACTTTGCCCTCTAATTACACACGGGATTTTCTACAATTGCATTATTGCTACCAAATTCTAAATATTTAACTTTATTTAACAATATTTAATTAGTACAAAATAACAATAAATTAGTTGTTCACTTGTTATCATGAAAGAGTAGTAACTGTACCATAAATTTCGTTGTCTGCTTTGATTATAGTTTTAAATGTCATATCTCATATGATGTTTTAACGAGCGAAAAAGTTACTTTGTCGTTCTTGACCGAAAAAGTGATCCTCCACAGAAAATGTCACTTTGCGTTGAAATTAGAAAGCATAAAAACCTACTTATAGCAATTGTAGAAAAACGTATTTTACTATGTTTTTTACACGGTGTCCTAAAGGTAACCGGCGGCATTACGAAAACTGGATTCCCTATGACTTGTAGTGCAAAATTTTCTTATGAATTCTTTTCAGAAACTTATAGTCCTTAAATTATTAACAATTATAGAATTAATTCCAACCCTTGCGCACGCGCTGTCCAATAATAATATCGCTGCCCTTGATATGCAGTAATCATGCGCCATATCCTAAGATATGGAGCACATGTTTATTTTTAATAATATTTATTCCAGAAGAAAAAGTTAAAAAGGTTTTATATTACTTCACCTGACATATTTTAAAACAGCATTTCTCAACCTCCGACTCGTGAGTCTTGCAAAGTAAAAACAATAAATAAAAAACGTGTTTTCCAGTTCATAATTTTCTTACAAAAGTAATTTTTAGGAAATAATATTATTACAGGTCTACGTAAAAAGAATTGGATATTTTGTTTCAGAATATCTCCTTGAACAGGTTGCAATTTCTAAAAGAAAATAAATTGTATTAATGTTATGTCTGACATTTAAGATAAAACAATTTAATAAATACTTTTGGTAGCAAACAACAAGAAACAAAAACAATCAATATTTTTAAAAATTAAATATTAATCGTAATGGCTTACGTAAAATTGTTTTAAGTTGGTTCAAAGGAAGTAACAAGGCCAAAGAATTTTCATAGATCAAACTACTACACACGTCCTAAAAAAATATGTATTGTGTTTTTATAAGCAGAAAGAAAATTATAAGAAAATTTTGCTCTACAGGTCTTAAAATATCCACAGTTTTCGTGATTCTGGTTATTTTGGGACACCCTGTATAAGCAAGCATTTTTCAGATTTTTAAAACTTATTAATAGTTTGTGAATATTGACTTTATCAAATGAAAATAGTAATATGATGAATAGCGTTATAAAGATTAATAATGCGTCCAGCACCCTCGATTTTGTATTACTTCTTGAAAACGTCTACCCATTAAATTAACTAAATTTTCGCAAGTTTGTCGACCTCTAAATCTATCCCATACTCTTTGCGCGTGATAGTATATGGGGTGTTCGCAAATGATTTGCATTTTCAATATCATTCAATTCCCTTACAATCGATCCTCATAAATTTTCGATCGGATTAAGATCGGGTAATTTAAACGGCCAATTAAGTAATTCTAATAATGGCTGCCTTCTAAACCACTCTTCAACCAATCTTAATTTGTGATCCCCACTATTATCGTACACGAATAAAATTATTTGGGTTCGGGATATAATATTCGCACGCTAGGAAGCATCACTGTTTCTAGAATATCAACATATTCGTCAGAATTCATTCTTATACTTGTGGACGCAAGTGCGCCTGGCCCATTAAAGGCCATCCACCCCCACATGTATAAAGTAACACGGCCACTGTGTTTCAACCGTAAAACATTTTCCATTTATAGTGTGTATTGGATGATCGCCATAATTGTTTGTTAGATCATGTGTTCATTTTAAACACCTTCTCATCAGAAAATAAAACTAATGCCTAATTTCTGTTTAAATTTTGTTGAGCAAAAGTTAATCCTTCGTGAGCATTGATTTTGGGTAAGATCGCATTTTTAGCAGATCTTCGACAGTGTAAGCCGCCACGATGAAGGCGGCGTACGACTGTTCGAATGCTGCAGTTTAAATTTAAATTGTCCTTCACTTCACGTGCAACACCAAAAGAATCATTCAATTTATAATTATTAATATTATTTTCGTCAAGTTCTGTTAATACCACCTGTTAATACCCACATCTTCCAAAATTCAGTTACTTTGAAGAGGTCAATTGGCCTCATCGTGAAAAAATCTTATCCATTTTATATACTAGAACTAACGCTAACTACATTATAATATTTTTATTTAAGCTTGAGAAACTAGGCAACCCATTTTACGTGTGACATTTGATTTGTCTTTTATAGTACATACACCGAATTACCGAGCATTGCATATGTGCGGGTTGGTAATAAATTTAAATTCGGGTACAGAACCGATAATCCTTTTAAAGACATAAATTTATGTGAAGTGTCGAAGAAGAGATCTGCTATGGTGACAGAGGACGTAATTTTTCGAAGAAATCGTGTGAACTTTGTTTGTACAACAGGATGGAAAATGAAGAAATTGCCATGACAATAATATCGAATAGTTGAAGACTGGGGAGACAATTATATGCGCATAAACGATGTGAAGAACATTGATGTGGGGAACCAAGAGGTACAAAAACACATCAAAAGGGACATGCTGTCATGGTCTCACCTTGACTTGTAGATATGCGTTAATAATTTTTGAGCATTCATTTGTGTACACCCTGTATATATGTCCTAGTAATTTCTTTTAGGTCGTATATGTATAGAATGGGGATATTGAAAGTTAAAAATTCGTTTTGGATATGTTTAAATATGTATAACTTAGTAAATAATTCTTTTTCTTATATTTGTACTTCAGAAATGAAGATTGTTGTTAATTAATAGGTCTAATTTAGGAAATTCTTAAATATAATTGATTTATCCGATATGTGCTGCCGTCTAGGGACAAAGTTTGTAAATACAAAATTCGTTTTAAAATTTCGATTTGGTTAAAATACATTTTCTTACCTTGTGCTTTTTTGCTAATTCTTCGGCCGTAGACTGCCTTGAAAATAAACACTTGCGCTTTATCGCTGTTAGTATACAAACGTATAATGTGAGTTATCTGCTATTTCTAATTGCTGCATTTAAAAAAGGCGTTGTTCATTTCGATACAACGGTAAGAACTAATTAGGCTTTTTTTATTCAGTGAATTAATTCGTCTTGGTCTATTCTTTTTAGCTTGACTGGTAGGATGTATTCCTTCATCTCTACTCGCTACGTTATTATGGGCGATCTTAATTAATTAAATGCTGAACGGATGATATACTGGTTAATGGTCTGTTAATTCCGGACGGATGCATAAGATGTTGTGTCGACGGTGAAGATCTTAAGATCGTACAAAAAATCTTAATTTTTATCATTTGTAATAAATTGCTGGGACAATGTTTTCAACTTGTCCAATACGTTAGTATTCTGCTGGCGCATATGTGTCCATACTTATAGATGTCAACGAACATGTTCAATTTATTTTAATTTTCAAACTAAGTATAAATTTCTACATAATATATCAATAATTATTTGTTACCTTTTGACTTAATTATGTTTTAAATGTAAAATAATTGCGTCACCTCGCTTTGTTTTCCGTATTTAATTTTGTGTTATTTGAATTAAATATTTATTAGCTTTTCAATAATTGCAAAATAATACTTTTCAGATTTAAAAAATATTGGTATTAAATTCCTTAATCATATACAAGTTACGCTCGATAACTTTATGCAGCATAGGTATGAATTTCTCTCAAGAAAAGATATGAGATGCAAATCTTTATCACTTATGATATAAATTTAAGGTACTTTATTTTTAAATAGTTTTTTTCCTCTTACAGCTCTTGCATAATTTGTTAGCGTATACTTTTGCATTTTTTTAACTTGTGTTCATGCCATTCTCACGTTAATGATTAACTGATTCTTGTAACTTAAGTTGATGCTATTATTCTAAATACTCATTTGATAAATAATTAACGCGTTCAAGATCTTTAAATTTACTTTTTTTGTTAATGTATCTTATCCTTTCATATGTCATTTGATAGTACACTTTGTTCTACGTAATTTATTTACTGATGCTAAATTATTTAGAGTTGAGCTAACGTTGTACTGTACCCGCTATATACGGGGTATCATCGAATAATTCTGATTAGCTTTGATCTATAAAAAGCATTTCATTTATCCTGTTTGATTATCAAATATATCCTTTACTAGAATTTACAATTAATCTTACTGAGTCTTGCAGTTGTAATTCAATAATTCTAGGTTAGCTTTGATCTATAAAAAGCAATTCGGATATCCTTTTTGATTGTTAATACGTCCCTAACCAGGGCATACATTTACCATTATTACTTATCTTATTTTATTTGTTTATATGATATTGTAACGAAACTAGTTAATTGTTTTACAATGTTTATTTATTTTGATTGAAATTACAAATAACTATGTACATTATTTTATTTAAATATTTAATTATTTATTTCACAATTCACTTACAGGAAACATTTATATCTATTTATGTATATTAATATTTATATCAGTAATGAACAGTGCAAGATTCTAATAAAAACTAAAACTAATAGAATTTAATCTGCTGTTTATATAGGAAAGTTAAATTCTAGAAACAATAGAAATAGAATATTCGAGAACATTACTCATAATAATTATGTAATAATTTATAATACTATGACTCATTTGTGACCTAACTAATTGACAGGTATCGGTTACCGCAAAGAGTTATTGCCATTACATCACCAAATTATAATAAAGGAAACATTCTAGATGATTCTAGAATTTTCCATTTACTGTTTCTAATTTTTGTTACAATATTATGCAATTAGTGAATATTCTACTGGGTGTTTGAATAAATACCTACTTACTTGTTGAATTATCTTGTTGTAATTTCACAGAGTTTCCTTTTACCTAATTTACTTCTCTTTAGGTTTTCTTAGGTCTACAGTTCCAGATGCTGAACTCCTGTTACAAATAGGTTTATCTTAAGTGAACATCTTGTCATTCAGGCGTTCCTTGCTACTGTAAAAGTGAACGACTGGCGCCCTACTTATCCTCTACTTTACTTTGTTTTTATCTTAAGAAGACGTCGACTTAATTCAAGCCAGAATATATACACCAAGAAGTACATTTTATAAACAACTTTTACCATCATTAGCTACACCATACCCTCCCTACTCTACCGCTTTGCTGCTGAGCTAGATTTCGTGGCACTGATAATTGTAGATGAAATTATGCCTGAGCTACAGATTAAATCCCTGCTAACATTAATTAATAAGTACAGAAAATGTTTCGCTTTAACGCTGGAAGAGCTAGGATGTACCAATCTCATTGAAATGGACAACGTCAACAGTAATGAGCCGTAGCAAACCATATCGAGTCACGATGAGAAAATGCGAACAGATGGCAGAAATAGTAAAGTAATGGAAGCAACTAGGTGTAGTTACGCAGAGGACGTCTGAGTATGCGAGTCCAGTACTATTGATACCTAAGAAGGATGGAGAATCACGATTGCTGGTGGACTTCCGTAGATTAAATCGACAAACAATTAAGAGAAACTTTCCGATACCAACAATCGATGAACAGCTAGAACGATTAAGTGGCTGCAAAATCTTTACGTGCTTGGATCTAGCGCAAGGATACCTTCAGGTAAGAAAGTAGGACTAGTGTTGCAATCGTTACTGGTAGCGTGGCCGACATTAAAATTATTAAAATGCGAATTAGGGCGTAAACAAATAGAATATCTCGGGTTTGTTGTGAGTGAAAAGGGAATACGGCCGGGAACACGTGAAACGAAGGCGATTAGTTACTTTCCGACTCCGAGAAATATATACGAATTACGTGAGTACCTGGTATTTACAAGTTTCCTCCTCAGATTTATTAAAAGTTATGCGAAAATTGCGAGACCGCTCGGTGAATTAGTTAAAAAGAATATCATTTTTTGAGCGAGTATGACTTTGATATAAAATACCATCCTGGTGATAAAATGAGTCACGTAGACGCTATCAACCGGACACCGGTAGAAGAAAACGATGATATATCGAAAATTTATGATCGATTAATGGTATTTACAACCGTGAATGAGGAAAATCAAGTTTTACTGATACAGTGGAGCGATAAAAAATTACGAGAGCTCATAAAGATACTGCAAACAGCTAAAATAAACCGTAGGTGGGAGCAGGAAACCTTGGGCAACGATTATAAGCTGAAAGAAGGTCGATTGTACCGTATTATTTCAGTAAATGGGGAGAAAAGCCTCTTTAGGCAATCCCGGACAACATAAGGAAAAGTATAATGTTTAAATTTCATAATTTGAATCGATATTTTTTGTTGGACTGAACAGATTTTGTAATTTTACAGCGTTATTGGTTTCGAGGAATTCAACGGTACGCGACGCAACATATTCGGGGTTGTTTCGAATTTTTAGTAAATAAAATACCTGGCGGAAAAGACCTAGAGAATTGCATCCTATTCCTGCGCCGAAAAGGCTGTTTGAAAGAGTGCATTTAGACCATCCGGGACCATTTATGAAGAGCCGTAAGGGGAATATGTACATTTTTATAATCGAAGTACGACTTTATTGTGTGAAAAATACAGGTACAAAATACATAATACTACCTCTTGAAAAATTCATTAATGAATCGAGGTATGGCTTTTTTTACATTACTTCAACTCAGGTATTTAGCCAAAACAGGCTATATAGATGAAAATTCCCAGCCCAGGAGGGTTAGTCAGTTCCACAAGGTTGGATGTGCCGTACGGCTTGGCCTTCTCAGGACATGTTTCTAGCCAACTTCTTAATTTAAGGCGAAGGATGTTGGAGAAGTCTGTGTATCATATTCTCTCTTCTCCGCGCTGTCCTTTGAATTAGATCTGGAGCATCCAAATTTTTCGCAGGTCGACACTTCTCATGTAGTAAGGGGCCCCGCATACTAATCTTAATAATTTTTTGTGAGCAACTTGGATGTTGCTTAGAGCTTTTGGTGAGCGTTTGCTGTAGATTTCCTCACCATATGTGAAATTGGGCAGTAGGATAGTTTTCAACAGTTTATTCTTCTGGTCGAGCGAGAGTTGGCTTTAGGGACCTATAATTGCAAAAATCTTCCTTAGCACGTTACTGCTAATTGCAGATCTTCTTTTAGTGTGGTATTTCCAATTTAAATTTTTGTCGAAAAGTAATCCTAAATAGTTAGCCTTTATATTGATTTTGACTTTCTTTTCGTTGATTGTTAGTTCTTTGATTCTCCCTGGCTTTTCGGAGAATCGTATGATTTCAGCCTTGTCATTGTTTAGCGAAATTTTCTACTTTGCGGCAAAAGAACTGATTTGTTTGAGGCACTGTCTCAAGGTGAATTTGGCAACAACCTCGTTTCTGCCTGCTGCAATGATAGCCGTATCATCGGCAAACTGGGGCGTTTCTGCGTTTTTGTACATGGAAAATTTGGGAATGCCTTTGACAAAAATGTTAAAGAGCGCCAGAGAGAGAACCGACCCTTGAGGTAAACCCTCTGATGCCCGTCTCTTCGTGGAAAGTGTGCTGCTTAATTTGATCTGGAAGGAGCGGTTGGTCAAAAAAGGGAGGGTTATTTTAGTGATGGACCACGGGATGTCTAACTGATACATTTTATGTATCAAAGCGTACCTCCACACCTTGTCATAAGCTTTTTCAACATCTAGGAAGGCTGCTAGAATGTTGAATTTAGTCTTTTTTGCTATTGCAACCATAGCCTCGAGGTTAACGGCTTGTTGGACAGCCGAAAGTTTGGTTCTGAAACCAAATTGATGTGGTATGATCTCTTTGGTTTCCAGGTAATTTTGGGGTCTTCTGTTTATTACTTTTTCTAATAATTTTGAGAGAACGTTTATCAGACCGATCGGCCTTCTATTTTTAGGGATGGACGGATCTTTGCCCCTTTTGGGGATGGTGACAATGTGGGAAGTTTTCCAATGCAGTGGAAAGTACCCCATTGCCAAGGACTTATTGAAGATTTGAGCGATTTCAGTCTTAGGGTTTTGGGTGAGGATTTTGATCACTCTAACGGAAATGCCGTCCTTACCCGGAGACTTTCGGGACTTCATTGTCTTGAGAATGTCGTCAACCTCTTCAGTGTTTGTTGTTAGCGATTCTTCTACCGTCAAATTGGCGACAATCTTGATTGAATACTCGACTTTTTCTAGGAGCCGTTTGTTAACTGCCAGTTTATTTGAGCACTGGTCCTTAAAACAGTCGGTCAAGGCTTCCACTCTGTTGTGATTGCTAAATTTTAAAATACCCTTATGAAGAATAGGGGTGTTTATGGTCTTATCTCGTTTAATGATTTTGAGAAGTCGCCATAATTTGGGAGTCTCGCTTTCTCCGGCATCTAGAATGGTGGCGTTCCATTCTGATCTTCGTTTCACTTCCAGAATTGTCTACCTCTTTTTGTAGCTTGAGGTATAGTGATTTGTCGTTTGGGTGTTTAGACCAAGCCCACGATTTCTTGGCTTTATTTTTGCTGGTGAGTAAAGCCTTTTCAGAAGAATTTAGCCCACATTTGTTTGATGTTGATCTGTTAATTGTCGATTGGCAGTTAGCTAGAGTGTTTTTAATGGCGTTGGGGAATCTAAAAACTGCAGCTTATATATCAACCTCATTTTCTAGTTACTCCGTCAGTTCATACCCTTACATTATATACGAGTATCTTTGCCAATTTGTTTTACCTTTCTGGGGTGGTTTGATGGGTAGATATTGACCGCCTATTTTGAGCACCACCGGGAAATGGTCGGATGAAAGCTCATGAAGTGTTTCAACGTGGGAGTAGTTACTGATAGTTACAGTGAAAAAAAAAGTATAAAATATCTCCTCTAGCTCCATGAGGGATGTTAGTTGGATCATGGGGTGCTATCGTTCTTGAATTGTGACTACTCATCGCGCATATTGCCATTTTGCGGCCGTTGGTGTTAGTAGTTCGACTACCCTATAATGAATGTTTGGCATTGTAGTCACTTCCTATAATAGCTCGATTATGATTAAAAAGGGTATCTAGGTCGGCTTGAGAGATACTGTTCTTTGGGAGATTGTATACAGAAATGAATAGTTGACTTGTTGCAAATCAAAGCCTGGACCGCGACTGATTCAAGAGTGGTGTTCAGCTGTGGTTGAGCAATCTGAATTATATTAGCTTTCACTAGTAGAGCTATCCCACTTCCGGGGCTACCTACTCTGTCACTACGGTAGACTGAGAAGCCAGCGATTCTAAGTCGGTCTCTAAGTTTTAAATGAGTTTCGGTAATGCATGCTACCGTGATATCATGCGATTTCAGAAATGCTTCAAGTTCTAATACCTTGCCCCTGATGCCGTTAGAATTCCAGGTAAGTACATTTAGGGTTTTATAATCCATTAAGGAATTTTTCTAATATTACTGAGAATTTCTCTGCCAGGAGCTTTTCTAGAATTTCTTCTATCTTCCTGAGTCCGTCCCTGAATCAGACAGACGAGGAGGGGCAAATGTTCTTGTCCTGGCGGGATAAGGTACTCCGGGCACTGTTTGGGCCTTTTGTATCTTTTCCTGTATCTGGATTCTTCTCTGCTCTTTGATGAAATCGGGGTTTCTGGGGCAGTTCCTGCTGCTAGTCGGGTGGTTCCCCTTAGAATTACAGCACTTTGCTGCGGTATCGATGCTTTTTGTGTAGGTATATGACGGGTGTTCACCCGCATACTTCACGCATCTGTAATTTGCAGAGCATCTGTATGAGACGTGCCCATACAGTTGACACCGGTAATATTGTGTGGTTCTTGTAGCTATGCGTTTGGGTTCAGTGGCAACTCGAACCCTCATTATATCTTTCAATTGAAAGATTTCTTTACCTCTTTCAGTTTTTTCCGTGTTCAGTAAAACCAACGGAAATTTACGATGTTTGTTACCAAGCCTCTTGATGGAATTGAAGAGGAGCTCTTTCTCGTGCAGGTCGTTTTCTACTTCTTCGATAGAAATGCATTCAGGTACTTCCCTGATCACTATCTTTAGTCCCTTCTCGTTTGGTAATTGGAAGGTGTGAAAAGGTTCGTTGCATTCGTCTAAAAAACGACACATCTTTCTGAATTCATCAGATGATTTTACGAATACCTTTATACCTTTCGGATGTTTAAGGGATTTTTGATGGTAATGCCATTTTTCTCGGCATATTTCTTTATTGTAGGATAGCTGTCTTTGTTCCTAATTACTATAGGAGGCGGCGGTTTAACTTTTGTCGAGTTGGCTACTACTGGTTGTTGAGTGAAAGGTTTTGGTGGTAGAATTAGCGGAGGAAATTCTTCCGTTTCCATATCTTGAGTCTTGCCTGGCAACTGTATGATTCCAAGTCGGATTATACGTTGTCCTTTGAATTTATTGTAGATTCGGCTTTACTTCTATCTATAATGGTCATTTTTGCCCTCTTCCTTCTTTTGACATTTAACCTACCAACTTGTTAGAATGGTGACTGGCTAGGGTCTAGTTTGAGAGTATCAGCGCTGAGCAATTTGTAGGCAGTTGATATCTGGACCATGCTGTTGTGCATCTTCGTTAGTTTGAGATCCAGTTGTGCTAACTAGTCTTCGTTAGTCATTGGACTTGGCTCTGTAGCGGTTAAATGACGATCTAAGGACATAGTTGTTAGATTTTAAATTTAAATGAATGGTTAACGAAAATTGTTGTAATTGACTTGGGTTTTTCCTAAATATAAATTGGTTCCAATGCAACACAAAATTTTGTGAAAATTCGAAAAGCTGGCAACAGTGTTGATTCTGTAACCTAAAACTTGAACTAGGTTAAATTTACTTTGAATTTAAGTCTCACAGATAACCCTAAAACGTTAGCAGCTTAATTATCTTTCAGTGTCAACAAAAATAAACAGATAAGTAACAATGATAGAACTCAAACAACTTTTACTTGTCAAGGGTGACAGGAACTTTCGAAAATCGACAAAACGAAAAACTAAAGGAATTAACGTGAAAGAGGGAAAGGTGGGTTTTTATCAAAACAGAATAATATAAAGTTACCCCACGCACAAAAGTGTCCTTGGAGAAAGTTGTTTGCAATTAGCGTCCCGCGCGCACTTATTAAAGTTTATTTCAACCTACACTCGCGAACCTCGCCCTCTTCGGCCATCCGCCAGTTAGGATTCGTTTCGCCGTGTCTTCTTCTTGCTCTTGCCCTGTCCAGTACCAGAATTTGTCTTATCAAAATTTTTCGGTTAATTTCCAATGTATTAATTTGACATGTCAAATTTGACATACAAAATTTACATTTTTCTTCCACAAATTTTTGGATAAAGCACAAAGGGATGGTGTTTTTCTTCTTGTTGAAGGGAATACCTTCCCGGGCCACGATTTAACTCTCTATAAGTAATTAATTTCACTTTGCACAAAAAGTAATTAATTTAGGACACAAAAATCATGGATTTACGTTTTTCGCATACTTGATCGACTTTGAAATATTTTGAAAGTTTTTGTATGAAAAATGGTGTACATCATACGTTGAACAGTAACCGATATGCGAAGGCAAACGGGCAGGTGGAGCGTGTGAATCGAACTCTGACTTCGATAATAAATACGTCCACGAACAGTGAAAATAATTGGAACAGAAACATTAAAATCGTTGAGACAAGTTTAAATAATGTGGAATGTAAAATAACTCGCAAGGCTCCTTTCGAGTGCCTTTATGGATATATACCAAGTTTTAACGATGGTAGTTTAGCGACGG
>JAHWXV010411636.1:0-12077 GCA_024586415.1 Phrixothrix hirtus
AGATGAAAAACGAACACAAAGTTATATTTATCGAAACTTGAAACAATTTCATTAAAATTCCCGATACAATGCGAAATTTCAAGCATTATTTACGGTTTTTTCCTGACGAAAAAAATCAAGCATAATTCCCGAATTTCAAGGAATTCCCGACCGCTGGACACCCTGATATTTGTAATTGTAATTTGTTTATTGTAATCCAAAGCCAACTTCCGTAATAAATATTTATGTAAAATTTCTTGACAACAAGAGAAATGGCAAATAACTAAAAAACTATCACATTTAAGTATAGGGATACCTTATATGGATTTAAAGAGAATTTAATTCTCTATTGAACACGATAACAAAAACATACATGTCCAATTTAAAAAAATTAACTTTTTGGCAATTTTCGGATAGTTGTAAAGTGTCATGAGCACTTTTGGTGTGATGTCCAATAACAGTACTGGTGGCCACTAGCTCGTCAAAGGAGGGAGGGTCCTGAAGAAGTACACCAACACCATCAGTGCTCTAGCAAAAATTGAGGTATAGGAAGGGAAAGAGGGCGCCACTATTCCAGATGGCTGCTCAAGGTATGGATCTATTCTCGGAATAGCTAGAAGTAGTTGTCTTACCCTTCTGTTAATTTGCCCCGGGATTGCCTTTTTGTTAAGACCCCAAGGGTTAGTATCAATTTTGATTGTGGTCTACAGGGGGACCTTAATTAGTACATATCCTCTGAAATGTAAGATGTTATCAATTAGCTTATTCTACTGTCAGAAATAAAAGTCTAATTAAATGACAAGACATATCTATTGACAACAACAAGAGCTTAGTTAACATACACACACAGGTTACAAAAAGGTTACAGAATAACTTCTCCATCCCTTGAATTTGGCGTTATTCAAGAGATACGGGAAGAACTACTCAAAACTACTGACACTAAAATTAGAGTTAATTGATATTTAAACACCGTCAACACACATATGCGTCCACAATCTCAACAGAAGATATGTATTAGTGATCTCCCACCACATGGGAAGGTTCAAGTTTGCAAAAAAAAAAGGCTAGCGCCGGGATGTGGCCTAAATTTGACTTCTCGCCGATTGTCGATGACCTTTTTTGGTGCTTACACCTTTTGCAGGCCAACACTACGAAGCCAGAGAACAATAACAAAAAGGGGTACCTTAGTATGATTTGTCGAATTACCCAAAATGGTCTGTCATGATAGCTTATGGGTTCCCGCACCTGCTAAGAACTTCACACGTTCAACAAAATAAGTACGGCGTAAAACGCACTGGTCAATCCCCAGAGATGTCATTCCATCTCTTAGGTTGGGTCTTCCAACATTTTACAGTATGCTGAGTCGCTAAACACACTGAACGTTATTTTTTTTAACACAGAGTCAACACATGACCGAATTTATTACACTAACTACTCGACGAATTCGTACCAATTTGGAAATGTCACCAAACTCTATCAAACGTGACAATTACGTTTCTCTGTCACACTTACTGGAATGATTAGATTCTTAATCGACATGGACATGAAAGAAATGCATCTATTGTGTTTTTATCTGACCGAATCACCAACCAATTTATTTATTTTTCTACCCTTTTGTTTTTTTCATTGTCCTGTCAACAATGCCGTTTCTAAGAATAAAATAAATGGTGGCAACATGGAACGCCACCAAAAAATCTGACAAGCCTCATTATCTTTCCCCTGCAACGGATTTATAAAAAGGTAATTATTTGGTTTTTCGTTAAAAGTTTCATAATTGTATATTTTCCAGTTTAGAGTAATTCAGTATTATTAAAGCCTCTATTTTGGTGTTTGAGAAACAAAAATAATTTTTTTCTCGAAAACTATAAAAGTTATGTAGATACTTTTTAGATAAAAGTTACATTAAATTTGATGCAGATTTTATAGTATGAAATATGAATATAGACATTCCATTTAAAATAACAAAGTTAGGGTCAATTTCTGGTATTACCGGAAGTGCCGCCATCTTAAAAATATTTTAAATAGATAGCACAGGTAACACAAGATAATTTATCAAAATTTGACTTTAATCCCTCTATTCATTTTCTAGATATTTTTAACCTGCCATGACGGTGAGACACCCTGTATATTAAATGATTGCACCATATGTACTCAATGTTTATAGAATGGACTTTGGATAATTGAATTTGTTGTACCTATTTGAAGAATTTTTTTGTTTTAAATGTGATATAATCATTTCCATACAGTTGCTCTCTTATGTAACACATGATAATGCTTACCTTTAGGAGCATCTAAGTCAACACCAACCCATACACCATTTGCAAATTCAGTTGGACCTATGTATGCAACTACCCCTGAAGAATTATATGGACGAATGAGAACACTTTCTCCAAGAACAACCCAATCAGGTACTGCTATATCTACCATTTTATTTAAATCAGGACGGGAATCAAAATTATTGTCACCTTCATCTATAACAATTACATTTTAAATGAATAACAACATTATTATTAGTAATTACCTTCCAATCTATCTGTAGAACTGTCCATGCTATCATCATTATGTGAAAGATTAACATGTGTAATTTTTTGTTCTAAATATTGAGCTACTTTACTTTCAGATGAATGAGGCTGGGTTTGTGGAAAGGATGCTCTTTGTGTTTGTATTAAATGTTGAGTTTTTGAACTACTTTTCCGTCGACGAATAACTTTTCCTGCAGATGCACTTTTTACATTACCATTTCCTTCAGATGGTGAATCAGAAGTGTGATCAGATTGTATTGCTACTGTACCATTAAATGTAGAATCATTGTGAAAACTATCTTCAATGCATTGACTATTATTTATGTTGTCCAATATATTATTCTGAGGCTATAAATAATCTTAATTAAAATACAAAATATTCCATTAATTATGGAAAAATTTAATTGTATAATAAAAAAAAATAGTAATAACAATATTTATTCTAATCGGTTAGTCTGATATGACAAGGGAGCAGAAACAATAGAAAGTGAAACAGACATGAATGTGTTATTAAAATATCAGTGACTAATTGAAACAATTTTGAGACTGCTTCACTAAGTAAAATTTAACAATGAAATTACACGAGTTGTCATGGGTGCATTAGGCATTATACCCAAAAATGGTACTGGTGGTCGCTAGCTCGTCGGAGTAGGGTGGATTCCAGGAAAAGTGCACCAGCACTGACCATGCTCTATAGGAAATTGCTGGAAGTGCATACAATGAGTCAAGATATAGGGGAGACGCCACTGCTCCGGATAGGCCGCTCAAAGTATAGAACTATTCTCAGAACAGATATAAACAGTTCCCTGGCCTCTTGTGGATTTGTGTCCTGGGGCTGCCTTTTGTTAGGGCCCCAAATATTAATATCAATTTAGATCGTGATCTAAAGGGGGACCTTAATTAGTACATATCCCCTGAAATGAAAGTTATTATCAATTAACTTATTCTACGTTCAAAAATAAAAGTCTAGTCGAATGACATGACATATCTATTGATAAAGAAAATGGATTATTTAGCATACATACAAAACAACGGGTTACAAAAAGGTTTTACAGATAACTTCACAAGGGGCTGGCTGCCGGGATGTGGCTTACATTGACTTCTCATTGATACACGTTGGCATTTAGCTTACGCCTTTCACAGGCCAACAACAAGGAAGTAAGAGAACAATATAGAAGGGTGCCTTAATTTTTATTTGTCAAATTATCGGGTTGTTTGATTTTCAAACACCAAAATCGTCCGTCGCGATTGATTTATGGATTCCTGCATCTGCAGAAGAACATCACATGTTCAAAAAAAAGCAGCAACCGGGGTGGAAAAAGGCAGGTCAATCCCCAGAGATACACTATTCCGTTTCTTAGATCTGGTCTTCTGCCATACTACATTATGCGGAGTCCCTAAACACACCCGAATACTTCAAACAAAGAACCATACATACATGACCAATTTTTACACAACTACACGACGAATGCATATCACTTGTAAATGTTGCCAAAATCCACCAGACGTGAAAAATTACATTTAATTGTCACGTTTATATTTAATTATCAATTTCTAAATCATCATGGAGCATACCAAAAATGTGTCTCTTGTGTATTTAATCCGACAGGAAACTTATTTATTTATTGTTGTCTTGTCAACCACGTCATTTCCAAAAACAGACGGTGGAAAATTTTAAAAAGATTTTATTCATTAGGCACAGAATGCCAACAAAATCTAACAGAGTGTAATAAACAATATGTTTGCAACTTTCATTAATAAAAATACATATACTTAAATTATAATGTACCTTCATTTCCAAATGTTCTTCCATACTACTATCAATAACTTCTGTAACTGGTTTTAAATCGATAGTTAAAGTTGATCTGGATTCAAAATCAGGTGTCTCATCAACACTGATACTTCGTAATGACATTGAATCTTCACTTGATAAATTTGTAGATGAAACAGCCTGTGATCCATAACCACTAGAACTTGCTGATGGTGTGCTCATTTTGGGAGCTAGTTCAACTAGTGAATCCAATGTTCTTGAAACCGGTAATATTTTTCTACCATTATATACAGATTTGGACAAGTTCTAATAAATATAAATGTAAGAAAGTTAAATATTTTATATAAATATTAACTCACCGTATAATTAGATTTAACGTCCTCATCTTCACATTTATCATCACTGTGTCCATCCATAGAAAGTTCAAGAGAATGTTTTCGAGGATGAGAAACTTGTTCCTCGTGTAGCGTGGTCATTCGTAAACCCAATTTAGGATTAGCCGGTGAGGTCATTCCTACTGAAGAAACCTTTGTTATTTATATGAATAAAGTTAATCTGGACTAAATAATACATACTACCAAAACAAATTTCTAAAAAACAGAACCTAAAATCTAATTCTAATTATACATAATTATGTAATAAACAATAAATTAAGAAACATAAAACAAGCATAGATGCATACAACAGGACATACGTTTAACTGTTCCAGCTGGTTGCTGAAAACGCAGCGAATTCAGGTTTAAACTTAAGTTTAAGAACGTAGGCCGGGCTGAAATATTAAAATATATAAGACAAATATTCATCACTTTATTATAACAAATAAAAGTTTATGTGCACCACCTTCAAATCATTTTATACATTTTACTGTGCATTTTAACTCAACGATCCTAATTAGATACATTTTTAGAATTAACCTCCTTGAATTCTCAAAATTAATAAAAACGCAATTTTATCATTTGCTGCTTACATCTTAACAAATGAAAATATTATAATTAGAAATATATGTAATGTAATTGTTTTCAAATCAAAGTAAAATGTCAAAACCTACAAATATAAATTTACATAATTGCAAACTATAATTCATATGTTTGGAATTAGGGTTGACACAGACATACAGGACACATTTTGTTGCTACCCATGGCAACAATTTTGTTTGTTGCATATCAATATAAGCAATGTTCATTGTGTCATCGTATTAAAATGATTAGTCAAACACAAAATTTACCAACAATGAAATAATAGATATATTCTTTAAAATGAATTCTAATGAATAAACTGTTATTACTTCTAGTTTATCAATTTCAATTTTGCATACACAAAAAGTGATATTATAACTTTTTTAATAAAAATGTAGTGTGTTCTAAAGGCCGCTTGTGTGTTTATGTAAGTGTTTGATGGCAGGGACTAAACATTTTCCAGCAAAAAATTTGCCATGTATTCAAATTGTGTTCCATTATGACAACAATTTGATGACAAGTTGTAAGTTCTGATTACATTTTCTGTTTGACCTTGACAATCAAAAGTATACTGTGTGTGTAGCAGTAGTATTTATTTGTCTTCAATATATTACAAGGCATGTCATTTATTAGATTTTACTTTGATTAGTAATTTGTCATTATATGATAAATATAGGGTTACTTTGAAATAGTTTCAGATATTTTAACCACTTATTCATTATACTTCATACATTCACAAAAAATTATAAAATAAATTATACAGTTTTAATTTGGGCACAATCAAATTTAGAAAATTCTTGTAGAACTTGTTGGGAACTTCTAATATGTAATATTTATAGACAAAAGTTTCATCTAAATTTGTGAAGAAATCACATGTTTATTCCAAAGTCAGCCATGCTCATTTTACAGGTCATTGCAGTTGAATCTAGTCTAGCACCGAATATTGATAAACAAACATTGGTATAAGTGAAATTGATAAAAAAAAGCATGTAAACTATTATTCAATTTTTTTTAAACTTTGATTTTTTTTATTTCAAAAAGGTTTTAATTTCAGTAATACTAATAAGCAAAGTAAATGCATTCTAGGAGCACATTTTCTTCTTGGTAATTTCTATAACCTTTTAGATTTCATTAGTGGTTGTGCAATTTTTAAACTATTGAACAGTTTGTGTTGTTTAATTAGTGTATGTATGCTTTTTCAACATTTTAAAAATTTACTTTAAATGAAAAGTAAGATTCTAACTTTTTCTAATGTATTACACATGTTGGATTTTAAATCACATTTTTAAAGAGCTTGTGGTGTTTTAATTTCTAAAACATATTACACATGCTATTTTTTGTTTGTGTACTTTTCCTTGTCCATTTGTTTCATCTTTTCAACTTGTTGGTTTGGTTGTGTTATTTCCAATTTTTGTTTTGGTTTGTGTTTTCGTTTAGTTTCATTTCATTTTTGTCACAGTTAGTTTGTTTCATTTTCCACTACCTATTTTTGTCAAAAGATTTTTTCCCATTTTCATTCTGTCTTTTAGCTCCTTTATCACCCCTAGTTATTTTCTGCTGTTGATTGTAGTAATTCCCTAATTTTTGTGTCTCAATTATAATTTAGGAGTTCTTGTAGAATTTATCTAACTCATTGATTTTGATTTCAGAGTTATATTCAACTTCATATCCTTCATTTCCAAAATTTTCCATTGCTTAGGTTGTTTATTATGAATTCCTTTTCTTCAATTTTTTTAACATGACATTCACAATCTATGTATTTAGTCCTCTATTTAATTATCCCTTTTGTAGTATTTTGTGCAGCATATCTAAGCAAAGAACTTTATGTTCTCTTATTCTTGCGATTTATTTCAATCATTCTGAATAACTTCTGTGGAATATATTGAAGCAGTATATGCAGATAAGCTTATCAATGTTTTTTTGTTGTATAGCATTTGAAGTGCGCTTCTATTTTGGTGTTTTTAGTTCTGTTTGACCTTGTATGTTTATTTATTACTTTTATGTAATTTTATTTTCCGCTTTGTATGTTTATGTTGTTTAGAATTTACTGGCATCCTTGTTGAGATTCTGGCTTATGTTTATATTGGATTTACAGCTGCTATCTTATATTTCCATGTGAGGAACTTATTTTCACCTTTTTTTGGTGTATTACTTCATTGTTCCGTAAAGATGCCTGTTTTTCTGTAAATTTTGCTTTTTAAACTTCTTTATAATGCTTGCGGCGTTTGTTTTATGGTTATTGATTTTATTGCCATTTTATTTTCTTATTGGTGTTCATTGACCAAATTCTCATATGATGTAGAGTTCATGTGCAACATGTATATATACAGGGTGTCCCACCATCATGGCAGGTTAAAAGTATCTAGAAAACGAATAGAGGGATTAAAGTCAAATTTTTGTTGTGATTTGGAGGTTTATCATATAAGGAGCAGAGATACGGTCTTTGGGTTTCAATGTTCCTGTACTCCTTTTCTGAGTAAATTACAATGCCGAAATCATATTTTCAATATCTCCTTCAGTTTTCGTGAAAATAAATAAAATCGATATTTCCTAATTTTAATTCCTCCCTATAACTTCTTTTGTGTGAAATATATTGGAAATATTAACATAGATTCTTATATAGTTTTTGACGTAGAATACAGTAGCGTGCATAATATTATTATAAAAAATATTTTTCAAGTTACGGTAATAAATTACATTTTTTAAATGGAATGCAAATGGAACCATTAAAAAGATCTTTTGATATGCTATGCAAATATATATAGTTTTATATATCTACTTCTTAAAATGGCTAAGATATTAACAAAAATACATATTTTCTTGTAAAAATATTTCAAAAATTAGGTATATACCATCCTGATAATGTTAATTATAATCAAAATTATTGCTGATCTAAGTGTGTAGTGGTTAGCATGTCTCTCCACCCAAACGACATTGGTTCAAATCCAGCTCAGAACAGTTGTGATGTATTAATACGCATCTTATCATTTAGCGGTATGTGCAAGTCAGAATTGCTTATATTAAAGTATGCATAAATATGTGAACACTATTGTATTGTATTGTATTGATTCTTGGTTGTTTATTAAATAATTATAATTAGTGGTGTCTGGTTTATTTGAGCACATTCTCAAATCCTTATATTTAGGGTCCAGGACATTACTGTGACGACGGGGTATTTTTGAAGTATTTTGAAGATTCAAAGTTAACTTAAAACAATCATGAAATGACAGAAAAAGTTTCTAACTTTTATTTAGCCAATGTTAGTAAAGAATTATTAAATTTGTTTTATGAAAATGCTTTTCCTGATGTTTCATTAATTTTTTCTTGCAGTTTATGTGTTTGTAGAAAAACATTAAAAAGAAACTACATTACTTTCTACAAATTCCACAGGCCTTAAATAATGGAATTTATTTAAAATGTCCCAAATTTTAATGAATAAAAATTCCAAAATAAATTAATAACACATTGAGAGAAAGTGATTGAATGCGAAAGTTTCTATTTTCAGAATAAAATTGATTTAAAGCATTTACATCTCTAATTTCAATATTTAAAATGACAAAAATTTTTGGTTAACTGACAAAGAGTATTTTATAAGTGTGAAAAATTAAAAAAGATTAAATTTATTATTTTGTTATATATTTATATATATTAAGTATTCTCTAAATTTCAATAAAAATGCATGCTTATTGTTTAATAAGGCAATTTCAATCTTCATCTGTATGCAAGTAAAAGTATAACCCAAAAACTGACTAACCAGTATTAAAAACACAAATAACAAATATTCACCAATAATGAGCTAAAATAATTTTATTATTTATTTAGTATGTATTTAGAATTTCATGCTTAATACTTAATAGATTTTTAATGTTATAACACACTTTTAATATAAACAGTACAATTCCAATAAAAGAATTCAAATTAGTGTTTTCAATTTATTTGCATAATTAGTATGCATTTATTTTGTAAATTTACATTTGACTGTCCTTAAAGTATGTCATAATATGGTCTCTAAAGTTTATATAGATAATTTACAGTAATATAAAATTTTACTCTTAAATCATTCTGAAAAGAATGTTTGCAGGTCTTGACATTTAATAAACAATCTGTTACACATCTAACTATAATAGTTTATTAAAAGTAGTTTATTTAAAGTATTATTTTAATTACAATTTATTAGTTTTATATTTTATACACAGGGTGTATCAGAACTCCATTAAATTTAATGTATCTATATATAAATACAGTACAGCACTTCAATTTAAAACTAATTAAAATTCAGGAATAGTTAAGCATTAAAAATGATTACCTTGCATTTTGAGGATTTCTGTTTTATGTTAATGGTAATGTTTAAAATTCACTTCTTTAAGTTAAATAACTATGTCATAATAAGGAGTTGCTTATAACATGCAATCAACAATATTTGTTTGTGCAACAAAATTATTTTTTGTGCCTCCATCCACCATTATTAGTGGCAAAAAAATCATTTTCCAGCCTAAACCAGAAAATTCAGTACTAATAAATTTATTATGGTGGAACAACCATATTGAAGGCATTGTATTAGAAAGGGGTATGAACAAGTTTAGTCAAAATTGAGTTGGTCAGCATATCTGTAGATTTCAATTTGTATATTTTACCAAAAGGGCGTAGTATAATACGTTAATTGGGTACATAACTGCATAAACCTAGGTCAATATATTGACTTGCTAAATGTTCGTGTTTCCTTAAAATTCATTTTTGATTCATACAACCTACTGCTATGATGCCCTTGACATAATAGATGCATAACAACATGGTAACTGTTGGTTACTGTGCTAAAGAATGATACTAAAGGAATATTAAATATCGTAATATATTATAAAATTATATTAAATTTCGAACAAAAATTTCATGTCTCACATGTCCTGAAAATACTTTTGCAAGTAGTCGTGTGTAGCAGGCCAAATAGAAGACAACCTACAAGCCTGCTTGTATTTGCAAAAGCTCATTTTCTGGACTAATGATACAAATAACTACACTATTACCCTATTTAGGCCTTGAATGTACTTCTGGCATGATATTAGCTATACAAATGTCAAAGCAAAACTTTTTTTTTGATAGTTATTTAGTATTTCATATTTTTATTAGTTGTTGCATGTTATTACAATTATTGTTTTAACAACTCTAGTTTTCAAAGAAGCTTTTTTATAGTTCAAACAATTTTATAACACTATTACAGGATTTTTTAGTTTGACCTCTGACTTTAGACAGCAAATAGAAAAAAAAAGTAAAGAAAATCGAATAAAACAGGAACAGTTTCATAGACAAAAAATTTCAAAATTATAAACCATCTCAGTTTTGCTATATCAAATCATATATTGTAGATTGTGCTGATTTTGAGTGTTGTTTTACAAACGCATCACGTAATAAATTAATTATTAAAAAAGTATTGCACTAAATACAATTCAATTTTACTATGTTTAGTTTACAAAATTCCTAATACACTATGAGAATAACAATATCTAGAACTATTAAATTTGTTTAAACAGTTGATTCGTGCATCCTGTTATGACTTTTTAAATTTTTTTTTCACTATACTGGATAGAGCAACACTTAATTGGTAAAGAATATTTAGGGAACTAAATCATTTTGTCAAATTAATTTTTATTAGTATTTCAAGGTATTTTTAAATTCCATTTACACATAATAATAAAATATTAATTTCATATACAATTGCTTACCAATTATACATTTTCTGCCCAACAAAGTAAAAAGAAATTTAAAAGGTTTAATAAGACGCAATCAAAAATGAGATATTTTATAATTTTTAAACTTTCATGTTTAATAGAGAATTAAAATCACTATCAAATAGTTTTTATTTCATTCAATTCATTTTGTTAGTTTTTCTGTTCACTGTCAAAGCCAGAATTCAAAATTATAAAATTCAATAAAAGTGTTGACAGAGAGAAATTAACTGAACCTACAAGTGACAATATTTTAGAAACTAATTTTATATTAATAGATCATAATGAAATCATTGTAATGTACTTTATATTTTAAGCCATGACAGAATAACTGCAACAATAAGTGTGTTTGAAAACAATAATGCCAATTAAACATTTGACCTTAAGATGTGGTTAGGTTAATGTTAATTTATGGTAGAATTTAATTAAAGGAAATGCCTATTATCTGTATATAATAATAATTGATATGCCTATAACTTCCGTTGATTTTCAATGGGTTAACGACTAACAAGTTTATCATCTATTTAAGATTACTTTTTGAATTTCTAAATATTGATAGTAAACATTATGTTTAGAATGGTATTCAAGTTTCCTATGAACAATGTTTGACATGCTTATATCACATATTTATTCAATTTAAATGAAAAAAATCTGGTGTAAGACAACACACAATTTTCTCTTACATAATAGATATGCAAATATGTAAATGTATTCGACACACAAAACCCTGCTTAACTCCTGAGATTTTCTCTTATAACTTGCATCAACTCATTTTTTCAAGAAAACCACTAAGTACACGTAAAAGGGCATTAAAGACTTAAAAACTATAAAAAAATTATTATAGTCATTTTCAAGAAAATCAAAAAATACCTAAAAATTGCAAAAATAGAGTGGCACTTCCGGTCATTCGGTTTTAACTAAATTCTTGCTGTCTCATATATAGAAGATAGTAAACTTAAATATAAAATTTAATTTTTATATGTCTAGTTTGAGATATGTTGCTCAAAATTAATACTTTAAGGCAGTGTTTTTCAACCTTTTTCATTGAATGGCACCTCTGAGTGAACAATAAAAACTGGTGACACCCTTGACCAGCAGTGAATATAAAATCTGAATGGGGGGGGGGGGG
>JAHWXV010411689.1:0-12244 GCA_024586415.1 Phrixothrix hirtus
CGCAGCCACAATCCCAGTATTATCCCAGGCATGCCTAACGCTATTCTATACAGACTAAGCTCCCTATCATGAACGGGTTACTCTGCAAGCCAGCACGTAGAGTCCCGTGCCACGACTTGTAGGAAGTATACGCAATGCACTGATACACTCGGGTACTAGTTTCTAAACTGTTCATATTTGTAGAACTTGTCTTTTTGCCGCTGGAGTTCTATTTTTTAAGCATCCGAGCTTGATTCAACTGGTAAATTCGACGCTCTCATAACGGGATTCTTGGAAGCATTAGCTATCAGTTTGCGAAACTTAAGGCATTGTTTATGCACCCCTGTATATTCGTAGGAAAACTTTATTGGTTAATTGTGAGAACTTATGGACGCACGTTACCATTACGCCAATACTCCACTAAAGACGCTGTTTTTATAACCTTCCTTGTGTTGACATGGCAACCTCTGACTTTTAATTTTGGACAAATCAGATGTTTGTATTTCAAAGTAGCTTTCCTACCCCGTCTTGTTAGCTGTCTGTTGAACTTTGCTTGCGGTTATGAGTATGCTTAGGTTTATTTAATATTTATTGATGTCAATTGACTGTCTTTCACTTGTCTTTTAAACCTTTATATTATTTATAGGCAACGTTTTTAATGCTAACTTAAGATATCTTGAAATAAGGCTGGTTGGGAAATTTGGAAACAACATGCACGTTATCGGTATTTGATTTCACTTTTTTGAATTTCCATGATTTTAAGTAATAAAATCGCGAGGGATTCAATAAATATGATCATTGCCGTAACCATCTAAATTCAGCAATCGCTTATAAAATATTAATTAAAAATGTTAGATAATTATTGGAACACCGCCTGGCTACCTAATACTGATGAATTATGTTTCTGGATGTTTATAGAATCCTAAGTTTGGAATATAATCCGTTAGCATTTGAACATGTCTGGAATCAGCTTCAGATAAGTTCTAAGGATGCAGACTCCCTTTAACAAATTAAATGCGTAGAATCTTCTCAATAAGCTTTAAATCTTTGCGTAGGCTAAGGAGAAAATATTATTCAGGGCTTTATAACAAAAGATGGATTTATCGCTTTGATTCCAAAAGCAAAAATCGATGCAATATAAAAGTTTTCCACCACTAAAGAAGTTTACAGTTCACTATAAGCAGACCGCCATTGTTTTTGATTCTAAACAAATATAGTTGATAGATATTCTCCACATAAAAGACCATGGCAGAAATACCCTATTTGTAGAGCTATAGGTGTGAGGAATATTTTGAATAATTGAGTCTTACATTCCAGATTTCAAACGTTTCGAGAGTTAACAGAAGAATTAATAGGGCTAAAATAATCCATGAAGAACCAGAAATGACCGTTGGAAACGTTTGTAAAGAACATGTGTTTATTTTCACTGACCGACAAATGTAAGAAGCAGACTGAATTAGAATGGACCTACCTTGAAGAATAGTTAACGATCTTTATCTTTTCAATTTCTTAATCATTAGGTACATTCTTCATCGGCCCATCTTTGTATGTCACAGGGTAACATGCTTGAAATCTATCTTTTCGAGAACATTATAATTGAAAACATTTTAAACATCGATAGAAAATGCACCTTCATATCGCATTACTACTACAGTTAATTAATATCTAAAGTCGCTCTGCTATAAAATGAGTTGGGACAACTTAAGATAATAAAAATGTATTCTTAATATGATTACATCGTTAACTTTGAACAATTGTATGTTTGACACATCCCTCTGCAATTCTATTCGCAGAGAATTCTAATAGTGGACTTCACCGTGAACTTTCTAGTCACATGTAAAATTTTGGCCTTTGAGGACCTTCTTCAGCTTTGTAAGAAGCTAAAAGTCTGATGTAATTGCATAAGAACTATATGATGGGTGCGAAACCAGCTTGAAACTAAGTCTTACTAATGCTTCCAATATCGCTTTACGAAAATACAATAAGCAATATTATGATGTTGTCAGATTCAATTCTTTGTAGGCGCTTTTTTAGAGGCACTTTCTGAAGGAATTAGTACTACTCTTCGAGAGATATTACGTAGAAATGTTAATATAATTTTGTGCGCTAAAGGAACTGATTTGATTTTCCATACTTGTGAAAATCAAAATGATCATGGTATATTGATTGCCGTTTATGTTTATCTTCTGTTCTAGATAATGCACGTAGGATTCGCCACCGATAGCAAAATTGCAAAGTTAACCACAATCGCATTGATATCGGTCGAGAGGTTCCTGTGCAATATTTATACTCTATTCTTTGATGACTTCTCGTAGGTCAATTGATACATAACCTACCTTTCACATCATTTCCTATAACGTTTCACACTCTTTATTTGCTAACGTTTAACCTCTTAGAGGTTTTTGTTTGTGTAATTTCTCATTTTTCTCGAATCAAAGCATCGCTCTTTCTTTCATTTTCATCAGTTAATACACGAATCGGTCGTCCTAATTCTTTACATTGAATATAATCATCCTGATTTCAATTTTTAGCGTGTCTACACTGCTTACGAAATTTTTTAATGGCCATGCCCTCATTCCCATATGCAGCTTGAAAATGTTCACGATTTGTCTCGATATAACACCTTATAACGTCAAATGTTCGATTACTTACAGGGTTAGTTGTAAACTAGTACAAAAGGACGTAATCACTGATTTTTATCTATACTCCTAGCGATAGTCGCTAGGAAATCTGAAATAGAAGCCATTCGTCGTAAATTGTAATTGATCATCATAATTGAATTGAAATTTTTAGTATCATAATTGTTCTAAACACTGAATGGTATACATTGCATTAAATTTGTTTGACAATATACCTAAAAGATGTTATGAAAGGAATTATTTCTTTCTAGCATTCTTGTTTTCAACTTTGAACGGCGGCGTGAGGCTTCACATATGGTTTCAACACTTATATTTAATGTAAAGCAGCCAATCATAATATATTTAGATGATAAGAGACCAAATATTCCTAGAAATTCTTTCAGAATATGCATCCACATGAGCCAAAAATCTCTTATTTAAAAAACAAGAGAAGGAAGGAGCTTAGTTTCTTAGTATTAGAAATGTTCAATTTTATATACAAGTTACAAATTGATATCCAGCTTTGTCGTATCAAATTTTATAAATTTCCTTTTATTGTCATTTTTATACATTTTTAAAACCGACGTACATTATTTCAAAGGAGGTCGAAAGTAATTCTAATTATTTATTTATTTGCTCTTAAAATATTAAAAATGATAAAAGTAAGCTGATCGGCAGTTTTAGTGAACAAAAATATTTCATTTTCTTTTCATTTTTCCAACATCCAAAGAAACTTCAGAAACTTTCAGACAGATATATTTAAAGATGCCATATCAAAATAGTGGACATTTAGAATCGTAAAATGGTAAAATGCGTTCGAGTAAAACTTGGGGTGCGTCTGTTTTTGTACTGACATTGATAAAAAGTACCCCTATATATTTGAATATAAAATTCAAATTTTCCTGTCTGATTTCAAGATATTCCGGTTTCTCATTTACATTGTTACACTGTAAACGGATGATATATTGACGATTTTGAATTATTGCTGATATGACGTTTCTCAATATTTATTTGACATTCTTATTTATTGTAAATAAGTTCAAGTTCAATAAATTTCAGGATTCGACTACTTAGGGATTGTTTAAGCACTGTAGATTAATCTTCCGACGACTAATCTTAAATTTGCCTTTCCGGTATTAATTGTTTGTAGTAAAGGATTGTTTTAAGGATCAACGAGTTTGTATTCGAAATAAGTCATAAATATTATAAAGTTCTTTAGATACATTTTTTCCAACCGATAAGAATAAATCATATAACTACGTTTCAAATTTTTAAGTATTCAAAAAATCTAATAAATTAAAACCTTAGCAATATTAATTATTGTTAAAATTTGTAGTTTTTTTTCACTTCAAATTTTAAGCAAGAGGAAATTATAGTGAAAGTTGATTTAACTTAAAGAAAGCATTGTCAGGAAATGGTTAATTAATCGGATAATATTTGTAGATAATGAAGGTTAGCTGTCAATATTGCCCTTCCCTTCCAGCTTATTAAATAAGCGCTATTTATTGCCATTATACACAGTCAGCGTTAACATCTATGAAAATCAAGTGATGTATTGTGGTAAATTGTCTTAGAGAAACAAGTTTTGATAAGCCTTATAGTTAGTTGGATTCGAAATCTCAGCTGAAATAGTCAGGAAACCATTGGAAATTGTTTCGGAACCTTTATTTCAAATTTTTGCATAGTGAGAACGTAAAGATTTACTCAAAAAGGTATGAGTCGTTACGAACATAGTTAAACCACCGTGTGACATAGAAGATAAATGTAAGAACTTCCAAGGGAATGCTTGTGCTAAACTTATGATTAACTGTCTAAAGTAGAAAATGTTACTGATTTTCACAAAAATCATTGTGGATCTGATGTCAATCAAAGAATCTCAGATTACACTAAATCTGTTGGCAAAGTATCGCTTAGAATCTTAAATCTTTTTTATTATACTGTCTTCGTTTAGTCTTTTAATAAACGCTATATATAGGATATAGCAGTCTATAGTTGTAAGAGAATCGCGAACATAAACTCTGCGCTTCAACGGCACTGTAGTTCAGACACTCAACGGTCTGCGGTTTCATTTATTGTCAACTTCGCTAGAGTTTCATTTTGTTCTAAGGAAGTTCTAAGTCTTGGTTAGCTAGTGTTCATTACATTCACGTTTACATTTGCAGGATTAACGTTAATCTTAATTTGATAGTTACAAAATAAACATCAAGCTATACTTTAAAATCATCGGTTTGTTTATTTTTTTGAAAAGGAAATTCTCAAGTATTCTGCTATAGCTTTCACCAGTTACGGTTGCAGCGGCATCATTTATATATTAAACAAATGAAACTGTACAAATTGTATACCATAACGTGACATTGATGGGATGTAATGGCATCATATAAAGAATTTGTGGAAGTTCAGCACCCCCCATACAGGTTACTCTGTTTATTAACGTGCCTACTCAGAAAAAAGTGAGCATCACGCTAATTTTTCAAAAAAATCATCAATGTCGTTGGTCAGCTGACCCTGACTGGTGTAGTGGTTAGCATGTTTGCCTCTATCCAAGGGACCTGGGTTCAAATCCGATCAAGGTCGATAAATGTTTCAACGGAGAAAAATTTAAAAAACATGCCTTCTACTCGGATAAGAAAGTAAAATCGTAGGTCCCGTGTCAGTGTGATGTTTGGCAGGTTAAAAATCTCTACTGGCGGTGAAAATTCTCCAGATTCAGCAAAATTCTAGTAGGCATGGCGAAATGACTGTATAGAATTTCTAGTCCAAGAGGACCAAGGGAAGTTCCGCATCCCTAACCCTCAGCCACAAAAACAAACAAAAGAAACACGTCGTTGGTCATGTTTTATATGAGTTTGCCATACTGCATTCGCTGATAATGGTCTATAGCTAACAGTTTCTAACTTATCTCTCTCTTGTATGGAAATAGGTGCAAATTGGCAACCAAAATTTTGTGCAGACTTTGCTCATACTCCCACTGATACGTTGAATATTATCTTCCGAATAAACTATTCTCCGTTGATTAGAGTAGCAGGCATCCACAGTGATACCATATTTCCGAAATTAAATAGCAGAAACATGGATGATGTAAAACGCTGAATAAAACATGATAATTCTTAAAGGTGTAGGAATTAGGGATAGTAGTGCATGCGCGATCGTTTTTTACGATGTTTGAAAATTGCAATTCCGTTTCTGCTCATATTACGTAACACCTATTACAGCGATTTTGTTAAATAAACACTTGTGATGAATACCACAAGTTTATGGGCACCTTCTACAAGGTTACACTATAAATTTACGATAAAAAATATTGGATAAGTTTTGATGTGTATTTGAAAAACACTGTTGTAATTTAAGTTGGCGTTTTTTAGAAGCTTGCTAATGTTCTTAAATCTCCTTTAATAGCGTGCGTCCCATAACCTGTCAATTTAGGTGATATAACCTAATTCACTCGTTGTTATATGAGAGACTCATAAAGAACTTTGAAACGAGGGATATGGTGCAAATAAGCTTCCTAATAAAAATGAAACTAACTACTGCATTTATAAAAATAGAAATAAGTTTTCTTCGAATTTCGGCTAAAGTAATATCCGATGCCAACATTCTATGGGACCCATGTAAAATTAGCCGAATTTTTAGACTTTGCACTTAGCAATATTTAGATAAGAAGCTGCTCAAAATAATACCATTTCTGAAAGAAGATTACGCAATATACTAGTGCTTGAAATTTTGTAAAAGGAAAAATTTGATAAAAGTATTTCTTGGAGAAAATTCCCAAAGAAAGTTAATAGATCATATATTGAATCTGCAACCAATAGAATTGCACCATCTAGAAATGATTTGAAAAAAGAGTTTAAAAAATTAATTCAGCTAAAAATTGTAGATGGCGAGTGATATACACCCTTTAGCATCTAAATTCTTGTATTAGTACACAAAAAATTCTGATAGTTGCTGCCAATGCACATGCTAACAAAACGAGGACAATTGGCGTATTCAATAGAACACTGGCTTGACATGGCATAATATTCAAACCAGTGTTGATGAATCTGAACTGTAATTGATAATCAACCGAGAGGTCCGTAGCTCGTTGAACAAGTGAAAACGTCAATGCCGTAGTATTAGCTCCAAAATGATATAATATTTCGTTCTATGTAATAAATATTTGAATTTAATGTTTAGAGGGTCACCTTTTAAATAAGAAGAGTTTGCGCATCACGACCGCATAGACATTCATTAGAGAATATTTTAAGTGCAGGAGTTGTCAAATAGCCTACCACTGCACAGTCAGTGTATCTATACTGCGTTTCTCATTGCCGTGTTGATTGAAAATTCTATCGAGTGGGAAGTTCGTGCTGTGATTAGATTTTTGAATGAAAATAATCTTTATCCCGTTAAAATTCCGTACGTGGTGTGGTGTATACGGTTGAATAAGGGAAGAACAAATGCCAACGATGAGGAAGATATGAGCGGCCGAGTCATCACTAAAGACTTGCTAGGACAAGGCGATAACTGCATTCGTGAGAATAGATGATTCGATATTAATAAGTTACATGTCGTTTCCACAAGTATCGCGATCTGTAATTTGTAACAAATTCAATACAAAAATATTTGAGCACAATGGCTGCCAAAAATATTTGCAGAAGAGCACAGCGTATGGCGAATAGTTTAGATTTTTTCAGCGATATGAGAGGGATGGTGTTGACTATTTGATTTATTTTACAACTGGCGATGACATCTGAATCTGTTACTGTGTTCCATAGACCCAACGACAATCTAGTAAGTTGCATCATTGCAACTCAGCGAAAGTTGAAACGAACCTATCCGCCCGAAAAATCGAGGCTACAGGTTTCTGGGAACGAAAAGGCGTTGCTTTGGTAACATCTATTAATTACGGAGTGACAATAAACGCGGAAGTATATTGTTAAACACTTACTGGCCTCGAACAAGTCATTCAAAACCTCCGTCGGGGCCTGACTTCAAGCGATCACTCTCGGCCACGCTCTGCTGAAAAAACAATGTCACTAGGAAAAAGTTACGGTGGAGAAGATCGGATCATCCTCATTGTAGTCCTCACCTTACAACATCGAATTTTCAGCTTTTCCCGCAGCTGAAAAAGTTTCTAGAGGGGAAGCGAATGGCTAACGAAGATGAGTTGAAACAACGCATCATTACATATTACAATGAATAGACGGCAGTGATCTTTGACGGCAGTATAACAAAACTACTGCCACGTTTAAACAAGTCCTGCAGGTTAACATTGTAGCTTTTATTTCCATTTACAATTTTACTTTCTCTTATTTATATGAAATATAGTGTAGAAAAAAAGTTGCTTTCGATCAAAATTTTCAATGTCCAGTTTTTAGCAGAAATTCATGTTTTCAGCGCACCTGAGTCCGAAAAACATGTCTTTAGGAATTGGTCTGTGTGTACAGGTATATGTGTACGTGTGAATGTGGATATGTGTTTGCGTCAATATATGCCAAACATATCTTGTAAGCTAAAGGTTGTAGAAAAGCAAAATTTTATATTTACTAGGCTGAATCAATAAGTACCCGTGTTTGAAGACAGGTGGCGCTGCTTAGAGAAGTAGACATTACCATCATGCACAGCCACACATCGAACAACACCCTGATTCATAGGTTAGTTTTTATTTGGCAGTCGGTTGTGTGACACGTGTTTGGCGTTTTTCGATAAAATGGAAAAAGAACAATATCGATCCGTAATTCGCTTATTCTTGTTGGATAAAAAAACATGCGAAGAAATAAAACCGAAGTTAGATGCTGTCTACCCTACACTAGCTATAACTACAAAAAGATATTGGTTCAATGAATTTAAACGTAGTTGTACATCTGTTTCTGACGAGGAACGACCTGGCCGACCGCCAGACGTGGTTACCGCGATAATCGTTGAAACGGTCCACGACGTGATTCTCGCAGTTAGCTGAACTAAAATGTGCGAAGTAGCGGAGACCTTAGCCGTACCATACAGAACGGTAATCAATATTTGATATAAGTTAAATGTCTGAAATCTGTCGGCCCGGTGGGTGTCGCGATTGCTAACGGTGGATAACAAGCGCATACGGCTGTCACTGTCAAAGCAGTGTTTAGACCTCTTCACACGAAATTCTCAGGAGTTTTTGCGTCGAGTCGTCACCGTTAATAGAACTTGGATACATTATTATACGCCAGAGAGCAAACAATAATCCAAACAGTGGAGTTTTTGGGTGAATCTGTTCCGAAGAAAGCAAAGACGGTCACGTCAGCTGGAAAGATCGTGGCCACGATCTTTTGGGATCCGAAAGGAATAGTACTCATGGACATTTTTCAAAAAGGAAGAATGATAACAGGACATAGCAAATTATTGGACCGACTTGATAAGAAATTGAAGGATACACGACCTCATTTGGCTAAAAAAGTCTTGTTTCATCACGATAACGCACTAGTATATTCATACGGAATTGTCGCAACCAAAGTACATGAATTGAGATACGAAGTATTGCCGCATTCACCTGGATCCCTGCGACTTCTTTCTGTTCCCCAACATGAAAACCGGTTTCAAGTGAAAAATTCATCTCACACGAGGCAAACGAGGAGGTTATCGCCGAGACTCAAGCGTATTTTGCAGAGTTTGACAAATCGTACTTTTTGGAGGGTTTAAACAAGTTGCAGAAACGTTGCGAAAAGTGTATAGATCTCACGTTGGAAAATAAAAAATTAATTTCCAAAAAACTCCCTCTTCATTCATAAGACGGGTAGTTATTGATATACTCTCGTAAGTTCATTACCTTCATGCCTCATCCTAACAAGAATTTAGGTTTTTTGTGATTTTTTCGAAAATGGCTATAAGAATTTTTTATGCAAACTAATGGGTTTCACTGGAAAAATTCGTTGAAACGAGTTATTAAGAAAAAACTCCGGAGTTAAGAAGCTTTTTGCCAGATCAGTTAAATGGATGGTTTTACTTGAAAATTAACCGTCCTACTTATAAACACTATTTATAAGCTTTTTAATGGTACTTTGTTTTTAAGCTTGTTGAGTTGCCTTATTTAACCATTAAACTCCTAACGTTAACAGCTGTGTTGAATCTAATAGTTGGACTTGTCGTGCAAGACCTGTCTAACTATCAACTCCGTAACTCCTCGAAATTTTGAAACACGATAAAAATCGTCTTCAATAAGACAAATAAATTACCGAAGGAAAAATTTACAATTATATGTCGGTTAAACGCAATCAGTTACATCGCTGCAAAAAATAAATTATTTAAATATAAATTATTTAATATGGCTAAAATAATTGTACTGTAGTACAATTTGACACAATTATACAAATGTTATTCCTAATGAAAATGTATATTTATATAAATAAATTGCTGTAACTTACTTAAAAATTAGGACGAATAGTTTCTACTCTAGGAAGAAAAGTAACCAAGTTTGTATAAAGATGACGTTTATAGGGGCTAACTGCTATCGATATTTAATGCCATTGATGGCATCTTTGTAAGCCAATTATTCCAGTATTCCAGTATTTTAAAATTGGTGTTTATGGCGGTAATCACTTCACAGTTTGACGCATATTGCTTACAGACAAAAACTTTCTCCATGGTCAGAAACAAATTAGCGTCCGACGAAAGCTCAGTTCATGAATTTAACTTTCCAGTACTCGCGCTATACATCTAAACACCAGCACTCGTGCCGGGTCTACCAGAAAAGATTTAGATGGTAATAGTCGCCTACATTATCGGTGTTACGCAATTTTGTTCAATAATGGGTAATTTAACGCTATCAGGTAAATAGATCAACTTTATCAATATATTTGTAGTAAAAAAGCAATATATTCCACTAAATCAAAAATTAAACCAATACATTTTCGCAATAAAGTAAAAGGCGTACACCAAATAGAAAAAGTAAAACAAATACATTTTTATAAAGAATGGGATTGCAAGCTATAATTTATGATACAGTTTCATTTTCACTGATACATGCTGGACACAGTGTGGCTTAGATATATGAGTCTTTTGCACATTTTGCAAATTATGTAGATTTTGCTTTCCTCTCAAAAGTAGGACCGTTTTCGTTTTCCAAATTATCAGAAATGTGATCATCTGGTACCGACTTTGTCCCAGCCATTAGTTGCCGTTTCTTGTGCACTTGATTTGGTAAATTTGTGACTTGGCAACGACGTGAATGATGGTCTTCAGTCAGCCCAATGCAGCTTCTTTGAGAAACGCTCTTTTAGTGTTTCCAGCATATATTATTTGGGTATTCATCGGAGTAAAAAATCACCATTGGCGGCCAACGCTATGTTATAGGTGAAGCCAATCTTATCAACAGCTCCTTTAATCGAATTGTAATATATAGTAACTTGGAGTTTGTTCTTACCACCGTCATGATCCATGATTAATGCAAGGATAAGATTTTTTCCTTTTCAAAATACATAAGACGCAAAATATAACACCTTTCTGATAGTCAAATATGCTTGATTGAACCTAGCGACTATTTGTATTTATAAATTCATGGAAAAGTTCTCTTTCGTTTTTTCAACTGTACCAATAAACGTTAGTGTGCGCGCACACGCAATTGTGTTCTCTTATTAGTTTTAAATAAGTTGAAACAACGTAAACTAGTTGTAGCACGATATTTTACGGCCTGGGCCTGAAATGGGATTAATTAATCTCTGGATAATTTTACTTCCATCGTTTTGAACGGAGTAGGGTCCTTCGGGTTGCTTTCCGACATAAACCTCTAAATTTTGTGTGTGTATCGTTTTGGCATCTACCATAGCAAATATGTTTACGCATAGTTATTAGGTTTATAAGGAATGAACTGTTTGAATACAAATTTGCCCCTAAGTGCCTCCACCTTTTCGTCAATCGTAGAGTATTTACTAATTGTGTAGCTACTTTTACAATTTACGACAAAAATGTCAAACAACTTGCTAATTGGAATTAATTTATAAATTACTTTTCGGTATTCCCTTATTTGACAAATCATCAAAACACAAGTATGTAAGTAGAAATAAAAATTGCTCCTTAGATATGGTCAATCAGAACCTTTCAACTCCGATATTATTTTTACCTCAGCATTAAGACATCCGCTTTGTAAAATGCCGGCAAGATAAATCAATCTCAGTAAAACTTTTATTTCAAAGTAGTCGGTTATTTTAACCTCACTTTTTCCAGAGAAATTTCCAGCATTTATCTCTATCATTTTATTTGTGTTTTCTACAATTAGTTCCAATATGTCTCTAGATAAAAATAAACTTCAAAATTCTATAAGAGTCATAACATTTTTGCCATTAGCCTTATACCTGGAAGATGCGTCATTTCTATTGTTTACAATCAGAGAGGGAACTTGTTGTTTTCTCATTACTTCAAATATTTCCTCATTGGACGCATTTTATTCTATATCACTTGTTACAGTTTGTGTTTCAACATAATCCTCATTTTCTACTTTTTCCCTAATACAAAACAACAGTGCCTGCTCCCTTCCATAATCTCCAATCTAAAATTCTTATACGTACTAAACACTGGGTCCGTTATCTTGGCCCCCCAATTGATCAGTTTATCTTAAAATCTAACTCCAGAATGTCTTAATATAGCACCATCTAGCTCCACTAAATAGATAATTGAGATATAACCATTTTTTTAGGGGGGGGGGG
>JAHWXV010411713.1:0-10389 GCA_024586415.1 Phrixothrix hirtus
AAGAAAATATTTTAACTCTTACGTGCTATTTAACAAACTATAATATTTTCTTATGTTAATTACACGTTAATTAAATTAATTAATTAATGTGTAATGAACATGTGAAACATTGAAAAATTTTGGTATCTGGCTTAACTAATAACCATTTTGGACAATTATGTGTTGTACAGCACTATTAAGCTAGAAAATTGAATAAATAGTAAATAATAGGAATATTCTTAATGAATAGTCGTAAAACTCTATTTATGAATTGTATCTTGCCCCTTTTCTATTGAAAGATTAAAATTGAAGCATTTTGATGTTGACAGTTAATATGAATCAGACTGCAAGTCTTAAATAAATTGTATCAAAGCGCACCACAAAAACTGGAAATTTTATTTAAAAATCTACTTTTTTCATTGGACCATTTCAGGTGTGCTATAGATTAAATTTCACTTTGATACCTTAAAATTTATTTCAAAATGTTTAATATTTGTACTAACAATGAAAATTATATTTCTGATGAGTGATGACCTAAATGTATTTTCATCAAATAATCAATAAATGCCTTAATAGCAAAATAACTTTACCTTACATTCTTTGGTTTGAATAATGTTTTGAAATTATATCTTTATTGTTCCCATAAACAGCAAATTAAAAACCTACAGCTTTCTGAGCCTATTTTAATTAAATTCAAAATTTTATTAGTTAGATATTACATATTTATATAGATAAAACAAAACAGATTTAGGTAAACTTTATAAAAATATTGTAATGTAAAATTTTCTTAAAAACCTTTAAATAAAAATATAAAGCTGTTCTTAAAGTCTGGCGTCAAAACATCTGATAAATACAATTAATACTTTATAGATCAACAATATAGTAACGATACCACCATCATTATGAACTAATTATAATAGGGATTGTTCACATAACCGAACTGTTCATGGTAATGAGAAATTAACGAAAAGCGATTAAAACGAAATTCTATTATAAAAACTATACGTACGAGGTTTGTTCAAATACTACACGACCTTTTGTTTTCATGCGCGATTAAATGTAATGTAGGCGTTAACATTTATTGTACGAGTAAGAATATACTGGAGCTTAGAGCGCATGCGACAATTGATGGTGTGTGTGAAACGCATCAGTCGCTGCATATTAACTTACGAGTGAGTATGTGTGCACATAGGATATTATGAGTATTAAAATGGCAGAAAGAGTTGAACAACGGTATTGTATTAAATTTTGTAAAAATCTAGGTGATACTCAATCGGAGATTATTCGTAAAATTCAGCAAGTTTTTCGAGACGGTGTTATGAGTGTCATATACATTAAAGACTGGTTTCCATCGCTTAAAAGGTAACCGCCAGTCAATGCAAAGCAAGCCACGTTCTGGAAGAACTCAACAAGTCATAATGATGAAATGATCCACCAAGCGGAAACTTTGGACACGGAGGACAGTCAAATGATTGAGGAAGTTGCAAAAAGGTTAGAATAACTATTATTTCGATACATTCCATTTTAACTGACAATCTGGGTTTACATAGACTGTTTACAGAATTTGCCTCAGCGCTGTTAACGATGGATCATAATTAAACCTATTTTGAAGTTTCAGAGGGCATATTAGAAGTGTAGAAAGTGATTCTAGCATTCGCAAGAATATGATGACCGGTAAGATACGTGGGTGTATGAGTAAGGTCCGGAAATCAAAGTTCAGTCATCACAATTGGAACACCTGTCATCTTCGAGGCCGAAAAAGCAAGATAGATGCGCAGTAAAATTAAGCTCATGTTAATTGTGTTTTCCGGCTCACTTGGGACCGTGAATCATGAGTATGCGGCAGAAAGATAAAACATTAAAAAATAATACTATCTAAACTTTATGCGTTGCATACACCTGACCATTCTTTTCAGATAATTCAAATTTTCTTGGCGAAAAACAACACATCCAACCTACGTTAATCTCCTTACTCTACTGATCTGGTTCCTACTGATTTTTGGCTATTTCCAAAATTGAAAATTCCATTGAGAGAAAACCGATTATTTGAGTTTAGAGAAATCATCATGCAAAAAACAACAACTCAGTTGAAATCCATACCAAAAGAGGACAGTCTGCAAAAATAGCAGGACCACTGGTAGAAATGTGTACAATTTAAAGGGGAGTACTTTGAAGGGGATTAGGGGGAATCAGTGTTAAAAACTTCCTAGGTAACGTAGTGGATAAAGCCGACAAAAAATATAACGTTTTTTTGAAAAATCGTTCGGATATATCAAACGGGTATTAGTTAAGATGGTTTGGTACAGTTATTTAATGTTTTCAACCAATTTTCAAAAAACTACAAAGTCATGGCATTTCTTTAAACGTGAATTCCATTTTTTTATTACGATATTTGAAATATCACATTTTTTACATACAGAAGCTAAATATCGATATAAGTTAATTAAAGAAATGTTTAAAGAAAACAATGTTAAATATTCAGGAATCTTGGCCAATGAAGATAAATTAAATTGCAACTCTTTATGTTATTACAATATTGCACAGAATATTTTCTCCTTCATAGACTTAACTACAAATTAAAAAACCAATAACAGCAATAAAGTAATAGAAAACTTACATATATGAGCAACAATGTCAGATGCAAAAATGAAGTTATGACACGGTCAATTTAACAGTTGCGTGATTCGATACGCTACCAGACTAACTACAATGAAATTGGTCATGGGTTGATGATAATAGAGCGTTAGAACACCGTAGTAGGTATTGATTTTCGTCATATTTGTCAAGGTTGGTAACCTACCCTGTATGTAATACGATAAATGCTCTTACTTGAATTCAAAAACCAGAATTCATCAAGATGTGGCAGAGCTCTGGATGTTAAATAAAGTAGTTTCAAAGGTGTCGATATAATTAATTATTCGGTAAATTAATAAACAAGAGGTAGTTCTCTTGATTCTCCTGTATATAAATACCTTATTATAAACGTGCTTAGGATATTAGCGATCAATAAACATCCAAAAAGTAGACCATAAGACAATATTTTGTATGTGACATTGGAATTATTTTTGAATCTATCTGGTATATGATTGAGTAGGAATTAATTGATCTTTTAACACTTCTTATAAACTTGTACTGGCTAATTGATGCTCAATGGACACTTAACTAGATTTGTTTAAGATTTGTGAGCGAGAAAAGCTTATTGATCCCCTCTCGTACTTTAGTTAAACTAAGTTCTGACTTCGTAAATTATTTGATGATAGATTAAATAAATAATTCAGCAATTCAATACATTTATGCAAATGGCAATCAACATAATAAAATTAAGTACACATAAAAATGAATAAGGTAAATAATGGCTTAATACTACATGGGCTTAACAAGCAGCTACAAGATCCTAACACTCAAACCTCCGAGATGATGATGCACGGATAGTATAGGTACTGTTCGTTAGACCCTACTTATAAGTTTAATAATGTTATTTCTTTTAGAGACGTTTTAACCCCAAAAGTCAGTATTATTTGTTCTAACCGAATAACGGTAGGCTAAAATTGAATCCAGAAAATATACAAATTCGGCTACACAACAGTTCGATAAATAATACAAAATGAAACACAATGGCTCTACTACTGTTGGTTAAATAAAGTTATGATTGCAAAGTAATTAAAAACAACACCGCACAATATGTGGTTGAACGTAAAGGTTGAAATTAGACGTTGATATTGCATTTAAAGGCACAATTTCCAGTAAATAAAAGCTTTATAATAGTTTGTATAGATGAGGTGACACCCAGTGAAAGCACAAACGCTATGTTAACGGTGAGGAACTCAGATACGTAATGTAAGACAAGTCAAATTAGATAAATTGTACGAAATACCTGACAAGGTGGATGTTCCTGTTCCGATGACCTCTGTGGAATTGACAGGTTACTTACAGGCCCCCTAGGTCATGCGTTAATCATCTCGTCTTAATTCTAAAGCGTCTGTATTGCTTGAATAACATCCCCCAGGTGTGAATCTTCTACGTTCAAACATTAATTATGAAATGCGTATAAGTTATGAGAACCAGAAAGGTACACTTCAACAAGTGACTTCAGTTAATTATTCACTGCTAACATTCTCCCAAGTAATATTCAATAAGAACAACGAGATCGGAAACGCGTTGCGTCCGTTGCTTTAGGTGGTTTTATCGAGAGTTCTTCAATTAACATTCAATCTTTCCTGTGGCGGAAACATTTATGACATAAAAATGTTTTATTCTTTCATATCGCCTAAGCTTTTCATTTGTTCGCTTCTTCCTTGTTGGAACATATGCTTTTACATATGCCTGTAATAAGATCTCGCGCCGACCTTGTTTCTATTAATAAAATTGCTGCTGTTTGTAGTTAATTTTCGAAGAAATACCAATGTAACTTTGTAATAATATTAATAATTACTACATTGTATGGTTATAAAATGTAACTGGATTTATTTTAAGTGATAAAAAATATGGCTTCCCTAAATTGAATATTTATACAAGTATTAAATGTATACTTCTATATAAATTCTATTAAATTTGCAAATTTTTGTTCTAACTATTCTTTTACTTATAAAATTAATTTAGTTTTGGCTTTTGAAAATAGAATTATTAATATTTACGAGCTCATTTCACTCACGCCATTTATACCGAACTGTTTATTATTTTCGAGGACAAATGAATTGGGCCAAATAGATAATTGCATTGGTATCTACGGTCATCAGACTTAACCCCACTCCATTTCTATTTCCATGGTAATATAAAAAAATAAAGATTTATTTTCTCCAGTTAATACTCGACAAAAGTTATAGTTAAGGGTTAAAAGAATATTTGAGAAATTCAAAAAACCATAACTATCAAGGCTAAAAAGGCAATTCACCAGTGTATTCAACAAAATGGTGGTCATACAATGTGGCCAAAAGAAAAACGTTTAATCGAAAATGAAAAATAACGTACTTGTTGGTAAATGTTGTATTTATATGTTGGAGCTTAAATAAAACAATATCAGCTGCAGTTTGAGAACTTCAAAGATCTATGTAACTGCCCTAAGAAATTCAAATGCTTTGAATCGAGTATCTAAATTACAATCAGTTCTGGGAATAATTAAAACGCTTGCAAGGATCGTTCAGTAAACTGTCGCTAACCCATTGAAACGTACATATATACTTGATTATACATGAACATGACAGTATAACGTGTAACTTACCTGTGTTGAGACAAAACAGCATTTCACGATTGATTTTGCCACTTCGAGAATTTGTGTTGTATTATTATAGATTTCTTTTACTTTCTCGGTATTTATTATTTATTAATATTCTAAATCAAACCATATTTTAGTTAATTATTATTATTTCAATATTACGGGGATATGCAAATTACAAAAATTCATTTCTCGACTGGGAATGGAACACACGACCTTCAGCTTAAAGGGCCAGTGCTCTTCCACTGAGCTAACCAGAAATTTGGAGACCCGTCGATCAATGAATACTTCTAACTGTAATTAGTATCATCTTAGGTGTTTATAGACAATTATATTACTAATCTGAGGGCAATTCTATAAATCGTAAGTCTCTCACTATGACTAGAGTATGTGTCGTTATATTTAACGTTTAAGGTATAATCGCATGTAAACTAAAAGTGTAATAAGTTGATAAATTTTTTCTGTAATTTAAACACCAGGATTTAATTAATATTATTTTAATGTTAAGAGAACATGCAAATTAGAAACATTCATTCATCAACTGAGAATCAAACCCGAAATCTTTAGCTTACTGGATCATGTTCTGCTACAGAGCTATCAAGAATTCGAAGATCAGTTAATTTAGAGGACGGGCCTTTTATTATAAATAAATAAACTAAAAGGGTCTGTTATCGTTTTTCACTATGAATCTCTGGAAATCTTAATTTGAACTGTTTTAAAATAATAGATTTATAAATCACCTTCAGTGAAGAATATGTATGCATAGGAAATTTGTAATTCTTGACCTTCAAACTTTTGTGGCAGCCACCACCACCATTCGAAGCACTTTTTGTGAGTATAAGTTTTAGAGAATTCTAGATATCGTAAAATTTATGATTTGATTAACATACTTTTTAGTGAATCAAAGAAATTTTGACGCTCTTCAGACTAAAACAATTTCGTAACTTTCCGTGGTACTTAAATGCGACAGTAATGAGCATAAAATTTCTTCTTGGAATTGATTATTTATTGGCGCATTCCTTATTACTACACTTGGGTCAGTTTTTATTTTTCTGTAATTATTCAGTTCGCATTATCTTATAATGTATATTTTAAATCAATCTCTACGATTATTAATCTTATAACCTTAGGTCAAGAAAGCTTTTAGTCTCTCTGAATGTAATCATTTATTACACCACTCTTATTTTCCAGTTTCTCACAATTAACTTTAGATGGCGCTTAATGCAGGTTGTTATGTTTAAATTATAACTTTTAAATCATTTTAATATAATTCTACAACAAAATTAATAGTTTGAACGAGAAGGATTTTGGACATCCTTTCAACTATGACATGCGTACGAAAACTGTGACTTTGTCAGGTCGACGCTTTTAAATTAATAAACTGAATGAGAAAATTAATTTAAACTTGATTTTCTGAAGATATCACATTTTAGACTCATATTGAATTTAATTACCCAAAATTTAGATAAAGGATATGCAGACATTTCCTATAATATGGCCAGAATATGTATCACCTCGCACAGTTTAATAACGTTAATGGGTTATTAGACAATTCGTTTCATATACGTAACGGTTTAGTCTAAGGAAAGGAAATTGAGTGGTTGTCACTTTCTTCTACTTAGAAAACTTCCTAGATAGTGAACCTTTAACTGTATTAAACACGGAATGATACTCACTAAATATCTTGTGTAGTCCATTTTTTGTAGTTTGGTATAATACCCAATAGTTTCAACATAGGGGTTTATGCACAATGCCTTTTAATATTTAATAAAGTAATCTAAATTAATGCTTTAAAAGTATTATAGGTTCTAATTTTTAAATATAATTACAAAGGTTCATTATTATAAAGCTTTTACTTTTTACTTCTGAAGATGGCTAGCTGAAAATTTTCTGAGAATAGTGGTTCTATGAATAATTACTTTGATAAACCTTATCTAGAAGGCGCCAGACAATTTCCAATAATCTTCCAGATGTTAAACATAAAGCAAACTTGATGAAATTTGGTAGCCAGGACTTATTTAGCAGTTTTAGTTACCTTGCACAATAAACAGCAATGATATGCTCAGTAAAGAATAACAATTCCTATATTGAGTAATATAACAATCATTGTTTGCAATGATTACCGAGGATTTACGGTATCAGTACAGACTTATTAGCTAAATTCTACAATTTCATTTTAATTATCTTTTACGTAATAAGTAAAAATTTAAACAAATTTTGAGCAATAAGTGCATGTCAAGCGAATAAATAAGTATACGTTACGGAGCCTTAGTACTGTTGCTGTGTTAACTCAAATCCAACCTCCAGAATAACTTATTGCTACCTTAATTACAAAAGACTAACGGGAACTATACCTAGGAATCAGTTATAGGTTTGTTGGAACAAACCTAGAAAAAGCAATAAAAGCGGTAATCAATCTTACAAGATAGGATCGTTGCCAATAACTAGCTGGCACAGCAAAAGTTAACTAATAAATGAAAATGTAATACTTAATTATTTCTTGACCGTCAAAGTTAATATATTCTTAGTAATTGAAATGAATATTTAAAAACCTGAAGAAAATCTAATAACACATAATAATTAATGATTAAATTTGGAAAGGTAAAATTTGATTTTAACCGAAAATTAAAACCCTTATAGATTTTGAAAATTACCCATCCAATTTTAAATTCAAATAAGAACAATTAATAATAAATCCAAACTCATAGAGAATAAAATGTAAGTTATTTAAAGAATGTAATCATTAGGAATGGACATCTCGCCTATCGTCGACCATGGGGTCACATTGAAAGAATATACGGTCGTATCGCTAAATTTTTAGTTTATAATGCCAAACTAGTGCTAAATCTTATTTTAATACAAATTTCCTACTTGCCAAATCTAATATGGCCTCTAACAGCCCACAATTGGACGTCGCAGGTAAAAATGAATTATAGTAATTTTAATTGTGACTCACTCCAATTAGTTCCTTAAAATGTCGTCAGTAAATTGATTTCTCGTTCCAAAATTCAAAAGCTTAGTTTTAAAAGCAATAAATACAAGGTACTTCAAAATTGGAATACTTGTACCTTAAATACCTCTATGATGCTTCAACCTAAAAAGAATTCTGACCCTGTACCCTCAAAAGTCCGTTAAATTAAATAGAGGTTCAAGTTAGCTTTACGGTGGATTGCATCCTAATCTTAATTATAAAGTTCCTGATCTATTGAAACAAGCATATACTTAAATTTTGATATTTGAATCTAAAGTTAATGAAAATAGCTAATAGTTATGCGAGCATTCCATCGTAAAGCTCAAACAATAAGAAGAATTTCTGAATACAAATTAAGAAAATATTAATATTTAACTTGCCAAAATATTTCAACCAATTCAGCCTAATCGCAACTAAATAACAAACATCCTGCTTCAACAAAAATGAAATTTTAACAAACATAATAGAACGTTACAATAGCTTTAAGGGTATTGTAACGTTCTACTACGTTTCTTAAAATTATTTTTATGTTAGTCTTTATTCGATTTTTCTAATTAGTTTTCATTGTCACACTTCAGCGACCTTTAGATAATAAATTTATTGGTAAATTTAATATAATTTTAGATATTATTTAAATTTATATTACAGACAATCTCTTGTAGTAAAAGCTTTAACTATATTTTTAATTAACAATACTTTATTTATGAATTATATTTATAATACAAGGTGATACCAGGGACTATACCCTTATTTGATGAGACTGCACTATACTGTACTGAAGGTTGAGGATAGGGGAAGGGTCCAACCTTTTCTTCCTGGCAGTTTGCCATTTTAAATACAATGTAGCGTTGGTCGGTTGAATATCGCGTGTTCGCGTATGACACGTATACTCGAAATGGTGATTCCATCGTTGCAGCTTAACTGTTATTTCGTCGACATTTCAACGTTAGCTGGTGTGAAGCGGTTTCTAACCACAAAATAATCATCGACTGGGTTCGCTGATTTCGAGGCCCAGAAAGCCTTGCTCCTAAAAAATCACTAGGGCCCACCAAACAGCGAGAACGCCCGAGACTATTTAGAGAATGAGAGTAACTGTAACCACAGTACCAGGAATTCAATCCGCCGCCAGGCACAAGTGTTACAAATTAATCGAGAAAGTGTAAGGAGAATATAGAAACTTGACCTTCAATTTTATCCTTACCATATTGTAACTGTGGAGCAATTACTCCCCCAAGATTATGGACAGCGGGAGGATTTTTCTATACGCATTCATAATGACCCAAATGCAGTAATTTTTTTAAGTGAAGAGGCACACTTCCACCTAAATGGGTTTATTAATCATTAAAACTACAGATAGTGGGCACCAAACAATCCAAGGCAACTCCACGATCAGCCTCTGCATTCATCAAAAGTGACATTGTGGTGTGCGATATCCAAGTCGTGCATTATTGGCCCTTACTTCTTTGAAGAGAGAGGCGTTGCGGTAACAGTCACTTCTGCACGTTACACTGACATGGTGAACAATTTATTCTTGCCGCAATTGCAGTTGTTGAACCTGAGATATGATGTATGGTTTTAACAAGATAGGGCACCTCCCATACTGCCCGTAATTCGATGAACGTTTTGCAGGAAGCATTCTTAGGTCACTTCATATCGAGATTTGGAGATGTGCCTTGACTTTCCCCTGACCCCAAAATGTGCGATTTCTTTCTTTGGGGTTACTTGAAGGAAAGGGTTTACATTGAAAAACCCGTTCATTGGACAACCTGAAGGCAGCTATTTAAAGAGAAGTGCAATAGATTGATGAGAAGACATTGCTACGTGTGTGGGACAGCTTCCAAACCAGAATCGAACAATGCATTAGGGAAGACGATTATCACTTGGAAGACATGATTTTTGCTTCGTATATAAAATGACATAACCTACGGAACATGTTTGAAAATATAATGTAAGTTTCTATATTAAATTACACCTGTATTGATTACACTGGCCGACACGATTTTTGCTGACTTCAAATTGAGACTTACTTTTTACGAATTTGGTTGCGCTGATTCCGAAAATCATATTGGTTTTTACTCATCACGTCAAAATTTTGCGCTATACCATATCTTCCTTTTTGAAGAACCCTTAAAAGGCACAAAGTTGTTGACTCTGATATAGAATAAATAAAGTTCAAAATTATAACAATTTATTTATTTAAATACGGAAATTACATACATAAAGAATC
>JAHWXV010411733.1:0-10210 GCA_024586415.1 Phrixothrix hirtus
ATATATATATATATATATATATATATATATATATATATATATATGTATATATATATATTTATACATATATACAAGGTGTATCCTTTATATCGAATAATATTTACACCACACGATTCTGCATCAAAAACTGAACAAAAAGTCCTAATAGTAATTTGTTGTTAATTCATTCTGTGAAAAGGTATCGGCATTCCTAAGTTATTTTCTGATTTGCTTGTTGCTGAATAATACTATTAAACAACAAGGCCTAGATATACACTCAAATACAGAATGTACAAATAATTTATAGTTTTGCTTCTTATACCACTGATTTAGTTATAATAAGCTTTTTAATTCCTTACAATTGTGTGGTGATCGTGCTTTGTTGAAATATTGCAATGTTGTACAGTATGCAGGTTGTTATACATACGTATGTTATCATCTTAGCACTAAATTACAAGTAGATGTAGGTATACTTGACATTAGTGGGATTATTACTGCTTCAAAACGTCATCGTGTTTGATAAACCTCAAGTTCATCATGTTACTACCTTGTTCTTAGTTAGTTTGTTTATTACCGCTTGTTTCTTTATTTTGGTTTAACTTTATTGTTGTTGTGGTTTGGGTTTCTTTGTTATTTGGTGTGGTAAATTTTGATTATGGAGTACAGTTTTGTTGAATATGCAGATATGCATCTGATCCTTGAGGAAACTCGTGGTAATGCATTTGCAGCTGCAGCTTTATATACAGAACGTTATCCCCAATGACGTCACCCAAATACTAATGTAATTCGAAGACTAGATCAGCGGTTACGAGAAACTGGACGAGTTACTCCTATTCTATCAATTTACCGAGGAGGTCCACGTCAGTTGTTATTGCCACACATTGAAGAAGCTATCTTGAATGCAGTCGAAAACGAGCCTGGCCAAAGCACCCGTTCCATTTGACGAACGTTTGGTGTTTGTCACAGAACTGTACATCACGTATTGCAAGAAAATAGTTTATACCCATACCACTACCAAAGAGTCCAAGGATTTATTCCAGAGTTCTGCAGATGGTTACTTCGACAAAAAGCAGTCAGTCCTAGTTTCACTCGACATGTTCTGTGGACTGACGAAGCAACATTTGCTCGCAATGGTATGTTTAACATACATAACATGAACCAACGGGCTGACGAAAATCTCCATGTTGTTTATCAAACCGATCATCGAGCACGATTTTGTGTCAATTTATGGGCTAGAATTATCGGTGCCAAGCTTATAGAACCACAAATTCTGCCTCACTGCCTGAATGTAAACAACTTTGTAAATTTGTTAGAAAATGGTTTACCAAATCTCTTAGAAGACTTACCATTAGGTATAAGAATGAATATTTGGTTTCAAATGGATGGCGTACTGATCCATTGGCGCATTCACACACGACAATGGTTAAATCTCGAATGCCCAGATCGATGGGTTGGTCGCGGTGGTCCAGTGACTTGGCTGCCAAAAAGCCACGATTTGAGCTGCTTAGATTTTTTCTTGTGGGGCACTTTAAAAACATTTGTTTATGAAGAAGAGATTTCAAATGAGGAACAACTTGTACATCGAATGAATGACGTGGTTGCTAGAATAAAAGAAAATAATATGCTCCAAAAGATGTCAGAAAGTATAATACGCAGATGGCGAAAATGTGTAGTAGTTGGAGGGCGCCATTGTGAACAATTAATATAAAAAGTTTAAAATGTTTACTAACAGTTTTTTCTGCCTCTTGTGAATTCCTTACCAAAATTTCTATTATTTAATTTACCCTGAAAGTTGAAGATTGTTTTACAATTAATTAACCACATATTGCATATTTATTATAATTATTGTTTACCGCACAGTTTAGCACATTGGTACTTATAATTTTATAATACATAAAACTAAGTGTACTAAATTAAATAAAGTGTTCAACGATTCTACACTTTCATTTTACAGCCTATAACCCAAACAGTAATTGTGTTGCTGTAGAAACCATAGATGGCTAAAATCCAGCAGAACATTGCACCTACCGTCAGCACACATCATTGTCAATTTTAAAAAGCTTAAATTAACAATTTCTTAAAAGCCATGCATGTGCGGCTAAAACAGTCCTATAATTTTTTGCTCAGTTTTTGATGCATAATCGTGTGGTATAAATATTATCCGCTATTAAGGATACACCCGGTATAGTTAAAGTTTTAAATAAAACAATTATATAAAATTATTATCATATGTTTTTTATAGTGTACAATAGCTATTAATAATTATTTCATTTCCGATTATCATTACTTAAATTTGAGTAAAAACTTTGTTTATTAAAATTATCAAACGAAAATAAGTACCAACGCATAATACGAGCTTCCATTACAAACATTACAATAGTATCTAAGTATATTGTAAAAAATTATTGACAGGGAAGTACATTAGAGATACAATAACTTTATGATGAATCAAGTTTTGTTAAAACTTTATTCATTATATTGCACAATACATCAAGTTCCATACAAAATTAGTACCACAATTGAATTTTTTTGAACAACGGTTGTCATAGTATTTTAGACATCCTTTAAGAAAATAATAGAATATAAACTCACCCAAATTAAATCTATTTAGTTACTACAAGACAGCAATAATTTTCATATGCAATTAATTTTCCAAATGCTCATAAGTATTAGTTTCATGTTTATATTAGATTTCAAATAATTAGTTGTGAAGTAATATAAATACACCGAGTACATTTGAAAGGTTTTTTCCAAAATGAGTACGCATGTCTTTTCAAATGACTTGAGCATTTACATCGGTAATTGCTGTGGGAACATTTGAATGGTTTCTCATCAATATAAATTCGCACAGCTTTTTAGGATGCTTGAATGCCGAGCACTATAATTACATTGAGAAGATTTGAACGGTTTCCCTCCAGTATCAATACGCAAATTCACTGTTAGAGAACTTGGATCACTGCTAAAGCTACATTGAAGAAAACATTAGAGCATTTCTTTCCAGTATGACTACGCAAAAGACGTTTCAAGTGATTAATTGTTAAGTACTATAACTACATTGGGATAATTTAAATAGTTTTTCTCCGGCATGAATGCTTGTATGCCTTTCCAAGCAATTTTGTTGCTGTGTACTATAATTTAATCTAATTCGTCAAAATATGTTCTTGCACAATTAAAATCATAATTTAAAAATTGTTTTATATCTTTTCCCCATATTTTAAAAACTTAAACTACACTTTAACACGTCCTTTTTATGCTTTATTTTAATTTTAAATATTTCCATTTATTTTTGCATTGATCCGCATTGTGGGTTATCAATTGGCCCGTAGCTTATCCAGTTTGACATTATTAAAGCTAAACAAATTTTTATGTTGTTTAAACAAATCAATGAGACGTAAAATGTCACTACGACTCCATGTCACTCTATCTTCTGTTTGTTTTAACTTAGTTAACATCCTTTATAATGTCAATATCTGTATTGCAATTACTGTTATGGATAACATTTGTACCGTTTATTGTAGAATTATTTATGTAATTACTTTAAAGGTCACCATCATGATTAATTGTATATTGCAATATTTTATCTTTAAAAACAAAAAATATAATTAACTACGATATAGTGTACAATACAACATAAACTTACCTGTTAAAGCTAGTGCATGGTTATATTCATTCTGTAGTACAGCATTATTAGTACGAATATTAATTTAATCTGCTTCACAGTCATTTTCTTTATTTTTATTAGATGATGTTACATGAAAATTAAAGATTTTATTAGCATTATACTTTATGTAGTGTAATGATCCTTCTTTAGAGTATTATAATCAAATAATATTGTTTATGCTTATTATCATGTACTTTTTCCCCTTTTGTAATGATTATTGAATTTTCAGCATAAACAAGTTAGAAATTCTCCATTTCAGGTTAAGGAAAACAGAATAGTACCTCTAAACTATAATAAATACATAACATTTCAAATACATAACGTATCCTGTTACTACTTTTAATTATAACTTGCATTCGAGTTTATGATTGTCAAACTTAAACCTAACTGCCGCCTTAGTAACTTTAAACTCACTTAAAAATAGGATAAAAGTAATTTATCTGGGCATTATTTGGATGCTTATTCTGGGCAAAAGGTTCTGTAATTTCGAACGCACTGTTGCCCAGATGTGAATTTCGAATGCGCCTCTTTACTGTAATTCAAAATGGGTTAGAATCAAAAACAAATTTATCTACATTTGAACAAAACTTACAATGTTGCCAATTATTGTAATATTTTACATGGGCAGTATTTACGAAAGGCGGAGGCACTTCCTAGCAAGTATTAATTAAAATACAATTTCCAAAATTATAAGCTTAAGGAAAGTTCTTTTACAAAAAAAACAATTTAAATGTTAAAAGAATTTTATAAATTATATTCCTAAGTCCAACATTTTGTTTTTGAAGGTCGGTATATAAATTTATTTTGCAAAAAATTGTGAACATTTGAATTATTTTGACTTCCGTAAATAAAGACTCAACTAAAAATCAATTTTTTGCAAATAGAACTTTTATTGAACACATTATAAGCAAGTAATTTAGGATATTAAAATTTTCAATATGGCGCCTACTATCGAACGCTTTTAAGTTTGTAAAATGGAAACGCATCTCAAACAGAGTCATTAGATAAGCTGTAACCTCCAGGATGTTTAAGATTGAAAAATAAAATTTGACAAGAGAAGTGGGTCATTATTTGTTATTCGATAATTTTGTATCACTTTCCGATAATCCGGAAGTACTCCCGATTTTAAAATTTTAAATGGAGCACTCTGTATATGTTTAAATTTGCGGAAATTGCAAACAAATTTGAATATCCCTGCTATATTTTTAAAAGTTTCTAATTCTACTAAATTTTTTACAGCCATTTTAATTTTTTCATCCAGAGTGTCATAGAAGCATTAAAATCATTCACATTAACCAGATAAATAAGACAAAATAAAATCGGAAAGTTTTTTCGATTATTTTATTTTGTATAGCGATTCAAAATTTATAAAATCACATTTTCTTCAATAAGTTTCTTTTCAAGTGGCGCGTCTTTTGGACATCTAGTATTTAAATACTACTTTTTACGACAAATGGATTGACGCTCTCAAATCATAAATTGGCCTATTCCTACCAAGCATACTCAGAATTTTAAATACGTACGTATTACACTAACCTATAGGTAAATATTGTTTATCAAGCGTGTTGTGGAAATAAATGAATGAAGACGTTTCAGATTTGACCCACCTATATAGTAGAATAAGCTGGTGGAGTATACTTACTTGACAAGTGCTCACAGCACAGTACACTATCTTTTTTTTTAATTTTTAAATGATCACTACTTATGATTTCAACTACAAACGATTCAAAATAAGCCCCCGAAAGCTGATTTAATGCACTTCATAGCTCGATAATTAAAGCAATGAAATGTAAAAATTATGTTTTTGAATTCACCTTATTACAATGCGTAACACTTTTATAGCACCTTTCATTTTGATATATATTAGTCCTTTATTTTTTCTTAACGAAAATATAGTAACTTATATTATCTTAAGATCTATTTCAAACATTTCTTTCTCGTGATAAGTGGTGACATTTATTTATTTTTAAAAATGCAATAGAAGTTCTTAGTGAAAAGTAACATTTCAGGTCCTTTCGAATGTGGAAATTGTGGAAGAACATATAAATACAAAGGGAGCTTGTATTCACATATAAAATATGTATGTGGAAAGGATTCTCAATTTCCATGTCCGGTATTAAATTGTCGTAATAAACCAAAAACAAAGGGAAATTTAAAGAGTCATCTTTTACTTAAACATGGATTAAGTGATTGCGACAAAAATTAATTTTAATTGATGAATATATCTCTGGTATTAATTTTACTAAGTTGTTATATTAAGATGCCTCTGTTTGTTCTTATTTAAGAACAATTCTAGTTACTAATAAAAGATGTTGACGTAGCTTTTATATAAATTTGTGTAATATCTCTAAGACTACATAACTAGCAACACTATTTATGTAAAATGTTCTAATAAAATGACTATTAAAATGTCTTTTATTGCTTTGGTTTGTGAAACCAGTGACAGTTTTGATAGGACCCTAAATATTGCTTGTGTATTTCAAGATAAGTCAATTAGATAATTTTATATAAGCAACTAATACTCTAATTATATTGACCCATTGTAAATGTGATTTTATATTTAAATTTGAATATTTGTTGGTAGTGCAATACACTTGTTAGATATAAAATAGATATTATAAATAAAAGATCTGGATGTATTACATATAATGATAGTGTAACATTCACTATTATATTATAGTAATAGGCGAAGCGGCGACTGCCAAAACACTTCAGGCATTTGTAAAACATCAAAGTTTGCCAGTAGCTAGTGTTCATCTCGGCGAAGAAAATGCATCTGGGTTGCCTGACCACAGACTGTCTCCAGAGCGGGGGAAACGCCACTTCCGGTGGGTTGTTTTAACAGTTACCTACGTTATAAGAGTAAGGATCAAATCGATTCCAAACTGTAAAGCTTAAAAAGCTGAACCAAACTATATATGGTTGCCTAACGAAATCATGGCCCAAACCCTTGACCATCAATTTTTTATGTGTTTGTTTTTCGACAGTTAACAACATCATGAGCGTAAAGAATGAATCCAACGCCAAATTAAAGTTTAAGATATCTTGTAAAATAAAAGAATTGATTGCTTCCTCTGAACCTGTTCGAAATATCTAGCCAGCCTGTTTTAACAAACGTTGCTCTTTAGGATAAAATAATTCTTTTCTACTCGTTAATATTGAAATATGTCATTTACATATCGATTGCAGTGGTTGAAATTTAATTTCAAGAGCCAGTGTGGTTGAAATTGACGACTATCAATTGTTATAAATATACGCACTACAAAATGCCATAATGTATTTCTCTATAAAAAGCAATGTTACCTTAAAAAATATTGAATTGTCAATGCGTAATTCGTATGTGGCGCTGTTTACACGCACGCGCACACGCACGCACGCGCACACGCACGCACGCACCCACGCACGCACGCACGTACGCACGCAAGCACACCCGCACATCCCCACGCATGCGTGCATGCACGCAAGCACGCACACCAATACTTTGGCATGGGCACGCGCACGCCCACACGCCCACCTACGCTTGCACGCACGCACGCACGGACGCATGAATGTACACACGCACTTACGCGTGCTCGCGTACGCGCGCGCACGCACACTGGAAGCACGTATGAACGCACGCATGAACGCACGCACGCATGCGCGCACGCCCCCGCGCTCGCACGGACATGCGCACGCACGCGCGCAACCGCCCACCACGCACTCACGCACGCGTTCACGCATGAACGCACGCACCCACCCCCGTACGCACGCATCCCCGGACGCACCCGCGTACTCACGCATGCACGCACGCACACACATAAGTTACATCTCATACATATATTTTTAAATGTCGAACTTCATTTCATATGCGTTATACCAATACGTCTTACCGTTTATTTTAACATCGATAAGAATACCATCGTTTGTTGTTTTTAAATAATATTCTTTATGGAAACAAACAATAGAGCTATGTTGTACAACGCAGTATTACAAGATTAAATGTGTTTACAAGTGAATTTTAAAACTTTATTTTCCAAAATGGTTAAGTATTATTTATATTAGACGTTATTGCGGTCGATTTTGGTAACAAGAAGCAGCCGACAAATAAGCAGCAACATATTAGTCAAGTTACAGGAAACAAACGGAATTATGAAGAACTTTATCATATATGCGAATAAGTTCATTCTCTGAAGCACTCTAGGTTCATATTTTATCAAGGAGTTCAACTCAAACAGTTCGTACCGTTCAATTTAATTGATTTAATTTCAGTTTATCTAATTGCTTCTAATTGCTTCATTTCATCTTGATAAGGTTGTAGAGGGGAACATAGGCGATGTCTTTTGCATGCATTTCTAACTTTAGCGTCCAAAAACTCAAACATGTTTCGTTGCTTGACTCATCCACAGATAGCGGTGGATATTCGATTATATTTGCATATAATTCTTCGTCCATATCACTCTTTGTTTCTTCAGATTTTTGAACTTTAATTAACTGGTTCGTAGCAAGCACAACAGTCTATGCCTTCCTCGGAAGACCCGAAATAACAACTTAGCTCGTGTTTAGAATAAGATTCCATTTTTGTACTTTGAATCTTTATTTGTCTTTAAAAATTTACCTTAATATTTTTAGGAAAGCTTTATTCGCAGTTCTGCAAACCAGCCCTTTCGTAGTCTAGCTCATTATACGCGAACGCTCATTCGTTCACTCGCCACCTTATACGTTTCTCCCTGCGTCCATCCTTTAAACTTGTGCATGTATGTAAGCAAATATCGATTATAAAAACATACACCTCGTAAATTAGCATTTCTATTTACATGAATATTAAGTTTACAATTCGCCAATATTAAATCTAAAACCGGTAAAACATGCAACACATAAATATGTAACCGTTTCTATTGCAAGCACTTGTATTATTTCTTACATTCATTCCATCATTCTTTCATTACCGGAAACAATTACACATGTCAGTCCGCATCATTTCTTACATACATTCATTCATTAATGCACTCAATTACACCGTGAGGAGCAACACCGCTCTCTGTTACCACGCACGCACACACTTTATATTTAGAAAACATTAACTTCATTAGTCTTATTATTCCAAGTACAATACAAAACTTACATGTAACTCCTTCATACCTATACGGATTCTGCGACCGAAATATATACGACTTACACACTAAACTTTCTGCATTTTATACATTATCCGCTTACAAACCTACCTAGGGCAATCTTAAAATAGAATATGGGTTCCTTTTTCTTCATATTTATTGAAATATAACGTAAAATTGCACAAGCCATATTTCCAAGTTTAATTTTTAATGTTATTCATCCACCAAAATGCATGTTAAATGTTGTCATCAACTATTATTTGTGCTGCCTCAGATTGTGGTAGAACTATCTTATGTGATGTTCACATAAAATAATATTGAAAATATAACAGTTATTATGTAATAGTAGCAGTAATATCTTATTAAGTTTATTATATTGTTAGTTTTTGTAGTTCGTTAAATTATAAGTAATTGCATAAGTTCAAAGTTATCCCAACAAGTAATATGTATGTATACATATATGCCTTTGTATATTTTATCGTTATGAACTTTTTGTAACAAAGCCCTGTACTTTTAATTGCTATAAATACAGGAGCGCCATTTTTAACAATTTATTTAAACTAGGTTGAGTGACTAAAAAACGTAATAATATTGAATTATTAGTATGTCCTAAGAATGCTATTTAACTTTTAATTTTATTTAAAACTGTTTTCACTTTCATTTCAATTTTGTGGGCGCATGTTATACTAAATATATTTAACGGTTATTATTAACTTTAAGGTTGTCTTATAATTAATATGTTTACTGGATGTATCTTTTTTATTTTAAATTATGCGAAAATATTTTTAATAGTAACGTTGTAATGTACAAATTACTAAGGGATTTTTTACTATTAGTTTAAACGTATTTTATTAAAGCTTCCCTATTCATATCCAATAAGTAGATAGTGAATTACCCAAATTAAAATGACATATTTGAGTTCACCGAATTATAATGGGTTATATTTTTATCTCACCACTTATCTTCATACATTCATACATGTATTAAACTTCGTTTTTTAAAACTATTTCTTTATATTGATAAATGATTTTCTTTATTGTTAAGAATGTAATATAAATTCATACTTAAAAGTAATCTTTCAGGCGATTTCCTATGTGGAAGCTGTGGAAGAACCTATAAATACAAAAGAAACCTGCATTCACATATAAAATATGAATGTGGAAAGGATTCCCAATTTCCATGTCCTGTCTTAAATTGTGGCAATAAACCTAAATTAAAAGGAAATTTAAAACGCCATCTTCTACTTAAACATGGATTAAGTGAATACCAAAGAAACGTCAACTCTTTTAAATTTAACTGAAAGTTGTACACAATATTACAAACGTTGTAACTATTTTAAAATATATTAGATTAAGTTGTCTCAATTTGTTCGTATTTAAAAGCAATTCTATATAATAGAAATTAGTAATACTAGATGTATTTGCAACGCTGCCACGGATTGTAGCTCAGTAGCGAAGCGGTAGAATAGGGGGGGGGGGTA
>JAHWXV010411745.1:0-11173 GCA_024586415.1 Phrixothrix hirtus
CAATTCCTACATTCCATTTTTATAAATTAAATAGCGTTTCTAATATCCTCCAATTACCATACTATTATTAAATATTGGAAATCCCTTGTATACAATATATCTATATAAATATAAAATGTTTATCAGTTTTGAAGTTTTATCTAATTTTCAATGTCAGTTCTTTATAATGTTGAATTTATTTTTATTACATTTTAATTAATGATTCACTAATATTCAACCACTTAATTACATACCCTCAAGCCCACACCATTCCTTCTCTCAACTGTATGAAAATTCAATTTTAATGTAATGAAATACCCTCAAAATAATAATAAACTTTCCAAATCAAAACAAATAGCAAACATTCACTATCACTGTTCAACATCCATCTATCACTGTTCAACATCCAATAGAAAACTATCTTATCCAAAGCTTCTCCTCATTTATGCACCTTTATTAGCACATGCCTATCATTAACAGGAAGAATGTGTGTACGAGTTTCACATATACAAGGTGAATTCTAATCTCCCTACCAAACTGAAATGGTGACTAAAGGGATGAAAATAAACTATTTTTCAAATAAAGTTTTGATCTAATTCTAATAATAAATAAATTAGAACAGTTTAAAGTTCTTATAAACTGTTGAGGTTTTATATAATATTTTAATATCAAAATACGCTACTACTTTAATTTTTGACAACAAATTTGAAATTCAGGTAAAATTTTAATTAATAAGATATTTATAAAATTGTAATTGTATTAAAATTGTATGGTTATGTAAATTGTTCTTCAAAATACACAGTTACTGACTTTAGTTTATTGAAAACCGCTGATTTATTTAATCTAATCAAGTACACCGAATGTCACTTAAACGTCAGAAATTAAGAATTAAGTTATTAATTTATCAAGTCATAAATTCGTTTGAAATGGAGATTTACAGTAACGACGAATACATGATTATTATGTATGGAGCTGCTTAAGGAAACGCTAACCATTCAAGACGTAAGTATTTTGAACGATTTCCATATCGACAAATGTCTTCCAAAAATGCATTTCTCGGGGTAATTCGATGCCCAAGAGAACCTGGGAACTTACAACCCAAACAAGGTCATGGTGATGGTAGGTCACATCAAATCGAGGTAAACGTAGAAAAAGTAATTTTGGATATGGTAGATAATGATCCAATTACAAGTACACGACAAATTGACCAACAAGTCGAAATTTCCCAATCCTTTGTTTGGAATACATTGCACAAAAATGGTTTATACTCCTACCATATTCAAAGAGTGCAGGGATTGATTCTAGGTAACTATCCGTTACGGCAGCAGTTATGTGAGTGATTATTAGATAGATGTATGAGAGAAAGAGAATTTCCAACGTACGTATTGGTAACGAATGAATGTTGTTTTACACAAGATGGTGTTCTCAACTTTCACAATTACCACACATGGGCAGAAGAAAATCCACACACGATCCGCCAAAATAAATTTCAGCATCGTTTTAGTTTAAATCTGTGGGCTGGAATTGTAAACAACGCCTTAATGGGGCCTGTTGAATTGCCAGCACGCCTTAACGGCGCTTCTTACTTACACTTTTTGCAAGAAGCTCTACCAGAACTTCTCGAAGACATACCCTTGGCTGTGCGTCATAAGATGCGGTTTATGCATGAGGGCTATCCTGCACATTTTAGTCGTGGGGTACGAGATCATCTCGATACCACTTTTTCGCAGAGGCGGATTAGTCGGGCTGGCTTTATCCCATGACCTCCACGTAGCCCAGATCTTAACCCAATTGCCTTTTTCTTATGGGGTTACATGGTATATGCTACCGAAGTTGATATCATTGACGTAGTATCAATACCACTGCTGCGAATTTACACCAACAAGTTCCATGGTTATCAGAAAACCGGGTTCGACGTGTGCAATTATGCATTCAAATGCAGGGTCAGCATTTTGAACAAGTTTTGTAGGTTTTGCAAATTTCGTTAAATAAATTTTCTTTTGCTTTATCATGTACATAATTAAGTTATCTTATTGTGTGAAAAGTGTTTGTATGTAAATGTAAATAAAAGCTCAGCGGCATTCAATAAGTGGGCGTTAATTTATAAGAACTTTAAACCGTTGTAACTTTCTTATTAGAATTAGATCAAAACTTTATTTGAAAAAAAAGGTTTATTTTGATCCCCTCTAATTACCATTTCAGTTTGGTAGGGAGGTTAGAATTCACCCTGTATGTAAATAAACGATTAAACAAATGAAAAAGTTTTAGACAAAGACGGAACATTAAGAAATGTGGTCAAATTATTTTTCCAAATTTATTCAATAGTAGATTAATTAATCAATCACTAATGGTGCCAAAAAGTATTCTTTAAGAGTACCAGTCAGAGTGGTACCACAACTCTGCCGCTTTTTGTTTTAGAACCTACAATCTTAATTTTATAGCTGATTCTTTTAAAGGTTTTAATCAAGATTCACTATGTGTTTAAAAGTAAGCCAAATTGGCAGCTTTGTAGATAAAACTATCAAGAGAAACTTTGAAACTAGTTATTAATAAAGACCTCACAGTGCGTGCTTATCTTGTAACGTTAGCCGCTACAAATTTTCTTAATATTTTTGTATGATCATTAATTCAAGTAAATTTAAATACGAGAAAAATCACGAGATATATCAACACCAGGAATACATTAAAAGTAAGTTTTTAGAAAAATTCGTCCTCGACTGGAGCTTGGTCCCAGGACCTTTAGCTATAACGCGCTAATGCTTTACCACTGAGCCACAATTCAGGATTTGTTTGTCTACTGGAGTTGAGGTTCCTGGATTGTTGTAGTATAGCTAAAGGCCCTGGGATTGACTCCCAGTAGAGAAACGAATTTTTGGTATATTTCTGAGTTTTATATAATATTCAACATATAATTTTCTAACTATATTCGATAATTTCAATTTGATTGCATAACTAAATTGCGAATTAATTAGTTTATTCTAAATTCTTATAATTTCATTTTAATGGAAAGTTCGTGGAGGTAAGATATAATTAGGTAAAAATATTATAATGAGCTAAGGCTGGTCGATGTGGGGTGAAGCACGTAGTAACATAGTATCGTTTTCGCGGGTTGAGTCGAACATATTATTAAAATTTCTACTGCCATTCTGGAATGGATTTTTATAATTATTTCTGTTTGTAACAGTTTATCGATTCATTAGCGATAAAATAACATTCTTTTGGTTTTTTTATTTTTATTATATTAACTATTAGAGTTATTTTCAAAGCCTAAATTTTGTTCTTTGTTAAAAAATGTTGGTCGAAGTTATCTAGTGGAATGCAATATAAAAATGTTGCAATGTGATATTGCGAAACAGCTACTATAGTCTTCATCTAAATTATTTTATGTGAAAGTTTCCGTTTTTTTTTATTAAGAAAGCACTTCAGATTACTGACTAAAAATTATGTGTGTATATTTAGGCTGTTTCAACAGTTTCAACCCCGACAGAGGTTTTTTCTACTTACGCTATTATGGTATCACTCATTATATTTTAGGGGCAATTAAAAACACAAATATGCTGATGATGGTTGGATATTATATAAACCGAAACATATATACGTTTTTCTATATTTTTATTAAGTAAATGTATTGGGAAATTTTTTGAATTTGAGTTCTCACGATGTATTAGATATTATCCCCAATTTGAGAGATATGAATTTCACTAAATATTTTTTTAAGATATTACAAAGATACGTTATCTAAAATTCCTAGTGGACTTTCGTTAGACATTAGACATTGGTCGGAATTAATATACTTTTTTATTTTAGATCTTTAACGGGGTCTGGTAGGGCCTCATAATCACCTTCAGTTTGAATGATGTACTAAACCGTGGAAAACATAAGCGTCTCAACTTATTATCGGGGCAATTATTTACGGAATATTAAATCGTACGGATATTTAGCAAAACTAGTATACGAGAACCAATGAAATTCTGCCCGCTTATTGTCTTGTCTGCCTTTATATATGGCTTTGCAACATAATTCATTAGAATTTGTAAATTGAATAGATTTTTATCTATATTGTGTATTTGTTATGTAAATGCCATCTTTTCATAATTGTTATTTTTATCTTAGCTACTTTACAGATTTATTTACCCTTTAAATATTACATTGCATCTGTCTCCATGTAGTTTGAATTTAATTTCTATATTTAAATATTTTACATTTCACTTAATTCTAATTTTTATTACAGGTTCCTATTTGATCTGACTATTCTATTGTATTTCCTAGATGTTCATACTTGGCTCATGTTTTCATTTAATTTGTTTTGATCAAGTGGTCTAATTCTGGGCATTTCTTATCAGTTTAGTTATTCTAAATTTTTATTCTTTTTAGGTGTATTTACAATTTATTTCAAAGAATGATTTTCTATTTATGGTACTTTGCTAATTAATTATTTATTTATTAATATTTGAGGTTTAAATTACCAGCTTAATTAAGTTAGTATTTTATATTTTATTTATTTCATTTACAATTATTAAAATATCCTCTTTAAGACCGTTTTTCCATTCTTCAATGTATATTATTGCATGTATCGTTAATTTCTTACATAAAATTTGAGTTCAATCGAGTTAATAAATTGAGGATTCAGAAACATCACACTTTTATCACGGCTAACATATGGCATTATTTAATTGCATTTGAATCTTTACAATCGATTGAATTGTATTCATCGCAGCGAATTTGATAGAGATTTCCGACAATTAATTATATATTCTTATTTAAACATTTGCCAGGTAAAAGCTGAACAATTGAATTAAGAAATCCTGATTAAAAATAGAATGGCCCGTACTATTCGGATTAGCTCGGAGGTCGATATAACAAAACTAAAATATTTTAGGTAACATAGAAAATTCGTTATTCGAAGTATACTTATAAAATGATTAGCATTAGGTTAAATGCAATCGAGAAGATGTATTTTAAGTAATATAAAAGTAAGTTAAAGTAGGGCACCATCGACTTTTATTGTAAATAAAAAGGTTACCTATCATCATATAAGTTCGGAGAGTTAAAAATCAGACTATAATGCTTGTTACAACAGTCGTTTGTAAACAATACTTCCGTTAAGAAATTTTACAAGAGATAATACATTGAAATGTGTACATGTACACCTTTTTTTAAATAAAACAAGATAACACTAAATTAAGCTTCAGTAGTACAACTTTCCAAATTTTAATTTCATGTGATCATATAGTTATTTTATTTATACAAATTAAATTTATATGTGAAAATCCAACATAATTAAAGTTTGTACAGCAAGAATTTTGATTAAATAGTATAAGAATATAATTTGTGAATTAAGAACAAAATAGCTAGAGATCATCAGAATAAATTTAAAGATTAGGTTATTCGGGACTCCAAAGTAAAATATTTTTAAAATGGCCAAACTATAATACATAAACGGTAATTTTAAATTCTATTAGTTCGTTTGATTTCTTACAGCGTTCAAAAAAGTTAACAAATTAGAACTCATTGATAACGTAAAATTAGCAACTCATATTAATTTGGGACCGTTTAAAACTATTAAGTCGAAATAAAAGTTCTAATAGTTAAAGATTATGTAGAATTCAAGTTATTTAATTACAGTTATTAGACTGTGATATAATAAAAATAATTATTAACACAATGCATGCCACGTCATTCATATATGAATGACAACCATGTTTCTCCAGAGGCCGTCATTCATATATGGATGACAGATAGTTTTCACTTTCAGACCGCGGCATTCATATATGAATGACATTACATTCATTTAAAATGGGCATCTAAAAGCATGGCCTCTGGAGAACATTTTGGTATACTTGGTTTGAACAAATGTGAAAGAGAAAACTTTAGAGTCAAGAAATAAGATCTTAGTTTTTGGTTCTAAAAATGTATTACGAAAAACCTTAAAATAAAAGTTGATATATGGTTTTCATTAAAACAAGGTAAACACATCTGTGGATGTCCAATACATTCACTACAGTAAGTATAAATCATTTTGCTTTCTGGCTTCTCTGCGACTACTAGTCTTTTGCAGTTTAGAGTAACATAAAGTACATTTTCTTCTTATCTTCTTTCATTTATCGTTAATCCATTGCGTCAAGTGGTCAATAGTTGAAAGTCTAGTCCGCTTGCCAAGCTGTACTTCAGTTTTTATATTTAGCAAGGCTGCAGCCAACCGATCTCGAAATAGTCGAATCTGAATTTTTGTTTAGGTAGCTGTTTTGTATAAAACCCAAGCGTTTACTACGGATACTCCCAACAGAAGTTCCATCTCTAGTTTTTGTACCATTCATGTATGAATTTGCACGAGAAAGCATGTCATTCATATATGAATGATGTAGCCACCTGCGGTAAAAATCGTATTAATTTTCCTGGGGGGCCGCGTCATTCATTTATGAATGACAATAAAAAATCAAAAAAAAAGAAGGCGTAAACCAAAAAAGGACAAAAATGTATAGTAGAAACATATTTTGATTCAAAATCAATAGAATTCACAAGAAATAATTTGGCCCTCTGGATTAATTTTTCAAAATGTGTTAAAAGGTAAAAGTGGTTTAAGGGAACGGAAGTAAAATGCTGACAACTAACCCTATATTATATTCCTTGTACATTCCGTATTCAATTAAGACCAACTTAGTGAAATTGAGTTTTCATCATACAACGATAAAACTATTATGCTAAACGGTGGAATTAAATCATATCGCTATATAATGATTATAACAAAATACTCACAATTAAACGATAAAGTATATTAAAATGATTTTACTTAATCATCTTTTGAGATGGCATAATTACAAGAAATTAGCACTGATTTAACTTAAATATCAATAACTAAATAAGAGGGACCTTAATATACACGAAGTCGGAAATGAATATTTCAAAAGGACTAGCCTAAGCGGTAAATATAAAACGGTGTTCACTAAAGCCATAATTTTTGAATACAAAGTTAGAAATACAGAGTGTTATCGAAATAATAAAAGGAAATTTAATCAAAGTTTCCAAAGCGTTATTGTATGTATAAAACAATATTAGTTCGTAAAATCACGCCTTAGATAAAAAATGAAACGATTCCAATTTTACAATCAAATGTAGTTGAGAACCCCTGGCATTCATTATATAATTTTTAAGAAGGTAATAAATTAAATAATAATCCATTAAGTACGTCCGACTGCGACTTTTACAACATGAAACCTGAGAATGATGACATAGTTTTTACTAACGAAAATTGCATTTTTACATGTATTCAGCTGAAATACGCTGTTTCCTGTTTATGTTAGGTTTAGTGTATTAGAATAGACGATACTTAACGGTTGCTTTAAATTTTGGCATTTTTCTTTATTAATTACGGCTATCTAAAATTTTAAACATTGTTTTTTGTGCGCACTTATTAATACGAATTGTTTACTGTTAATTACGTTAACAGTTAACAGACACACCACGCTTCCAACAGCTGTAAATGTCAGTTGTTTAAATTTTTAGGTTCTTTTACCCTCTTACCAATAGTCTGAGGTAATTTTGTTTATAACCTGTCAGGAAAAAAATTCGTAGTTATCAAGGCTCAAAGTTTTTTTATGTGAAACTCAGTTTATTAGAGTCCATCTCCTGTAAGAAGTTGAGAAAGCCCCCCTATTTAGTACATAGTATTCTTTCTGCCGACAACTTCTAAATATTATATTTTATCTGAAAACTTAATTAATGTAAATTCGTATTTTAAACCAACAAGTAGGTTGAAGTTTAAAGTAACTAAAGCAGTTATATCTTTAAAAGAATTAAAGAATTCTATTCACGGCCGCTTGAAAAATAACCAACTGAACCAAGTGTTCAGACACAAACGTTGCAAAACAATAGAACTATGCCATAATAATATTGAAACAAACTACTGTTATAAAGTTATTTGGAATCACAACTACAGTAAAATAGGAAAGCATTTGTTATTTGATAGTTTGGTAAAGAAAAATTATAAAATGCAATTCTAGGAATAAATAACTTATGTAGTATGAGTTTTATCTTATACGACACACATTATTTTGAAAGGAACGAGAATTATAAATGTTTCTCAAAATGTTCAAAACGTGAGTATTTTCAATTTAAAAAAACTGTTTCTGACTATTTTTAAAACTTTTTTTACCAACGTTTAAATAATTACACCCTGTATAAGTACAAACATTTATATACCGTTAAAAACTAAAATGATTATTATAAAAGTTTATTAAAATACGAAGTATATTCGAATTTAACCGGCAATTGTGATGTCACATTTAATGCAATGTATGTAATTCAAAATGGCGTTTTTATTAATGTCTAGCTTGTGCGCTGTTACCTTAATTGCAATTGATTTTGTAAGGTTTTGGCAGCCATATCCGAATAGTTGGTTTGAAATTTTGTCGCGCAACAAATTATAATCAATTTATTTGTAGTGAAAATGTTAAACCTGCTGGAATGGTAAGGCTTCATCAAGAGTTTGGGAAAAATACTCTATCAAAACCCCAAGTGTATGATTTGTATAAGCATACGCTAGACGACCTCAAACATCCGTCACTGATGTGCACATCCGACAAGTTTATGAGGATCCGTCATGATAGGCAAATTTTTGTGCGTTATTTATCAAAATTACTGGAAATAAGCATACGTAGTGTTGAAAAAATTATTCATTAGGAATTGCAGTTTAGCACAATTTGTGCCAGGTGGGTTCTAAGACTGCTTTGCTTCTAGCAAAAGCAAAAAAGGATTCAAGTTATAGCAAAGCATGTATGCCGCTTTGAACAAAATGGAGAAGAATTTATGAATAACATGCTTATCTGTGATCAAACTTGGATTCATCATTTTCTCTCAGACATCAAGCGATCGAGTTTAGAATGGAGGTGCAACACATGGCTAGATCTAAAAATAGCGGAAGTTGTTCTTTCAGCTAGAAAGGCTATGGGAATCGTGTTTTGGGATGCTGAAGGTGTCTTGTTTTTTACATATCGTCGAACCGTGAATGCTATTTCTTATTGCCAAGTATTGCCTGAAAAAGTTAAATCTGTTTTCGCACAAAAGATGCAAACGACCCAACAGAAGTGTCATTTTTCTTTAAGATAACGCTCGACCTCATATCATTCAACTGATTAAAGGCACACTATCCAAATTGCATTGGAAAACACTTTTCCATCCTCCACGTAGTACCGATTTATCCCCATGCGATTTCCATTTGTTTGGGGATCTAAAAAACTTTGGGTGTAGATGTCAAGAATGTTGTACACAACTGGCTCGGTGAAGAGCCAAAAATATTCTATAACAGGGTAGCGACAGAACAGGAAAATCGGGGAAATTCTGTAATTGACAGAGAATTTGGTAATTGAACTAAAGTAGCGCAACATGCATTTATGCAAGGAAAAAATACCGAAATGATACACTCTAGCGTTATCCTATTGGTTAAAACACCATGCCACGCTGGTACTAAGGACCTTCTTCTGGTCAGAATTTTATCAAATTTAAATGAGATTTTATGTATGTAATTTTCTACTTTGATATTACAATGACATTATTCGAATGCCATATTTGAAGCTAGAATAAGCTCAATATTCGGGCTTAGGTTTGGCTACATTAAATGCAAAAGGTACCTAGGCAATTTGAAATGGTACTCGAAAACACTGAAGTTTATTCTAATATCAAAAGGCAAGCTAGGATGAAGCTAGAATAAGCTCAATATTCGGGCTTAGGTATGGCTACATTAAATGCAAAAGGTACCTAGGCAATTTGAAATGGTACTCGAAAACACTGAAGTTTATTCTAATATCAAAAGGCAAGCTAGGATTACGCTGTTCTAATACCAAAACAGAGAAAATAATATTCAGAATTATATTTATCTAATAGAAAAGGAGAATTTTAAAAAATATTTTTTGGAAATCAGGGAAATGTCGGATTTTTGTTCAGATCCTGTATAAAGCTCCCAATAAGATAGTGGAAGTGCATAGAGCTGCTGGAGGGTATGTCGAAAAGTAACCAAAGCTTTGCAATGCAAGTTTTATTTGAATAAAAAATTATAAGTAAATTACAGGTTAAATTTGAACATACCCCGTATATTTGAAATTTAAAAATAAATTTTTCAAATTTCAAAAAATCACCAACGCTAAAAAATTAACGTTACTACTCGTTTCAGAAGAATAATGTCACAGTTATTTTGTGAACAAAGCGGATGAAAACTTTTTTCTAACTTTCATGACTTCTGTGTGTGCTTTTTGTTAAAAGTAATGCTTCCTCATTAACCATAAAGCTTATCCGATTCAATGCTGAGGCGTGGAGAAATACCTATAAGAACGTATAATATTGAAAGCTGTATAGTTGACAATTACTCTTGTGTTTCAATTTCAATGTTCATCGGTATGATGCCTACAATTTTTTAACCAAACTTTGTTAATTTTATTTTTCGCCAATTTGTTAAAATATGCAAATACTTTATTTATACCGTCACTTAGGTTATTATTCTATATGATTGCAACACAATATGCCAATTTGTATGTATAAATAACCCACTTCCGTATTAAGAAATTATGCGCTCTGTTAAACATTAATATAAAATCGGTATGTTGCATGCAGATGGTAGAAATAATTATTAATCAATTGTGTCTTGAACTGCTATGAACCGACAAACAATCAATATTTTAATAAACGATTATTAAAGGATTCAACAATTATATTTAATTACATCACAAATTACAAAACCACCGGAATTTACCATCGAATTGAGGCTTTTAAAATAGATGTTACAAACATACAGGGTGTAGTATTAAAGTAAACCCGTTTTAAAATTGAAAAATGACTATGAAAGATAGAAATGATTCCTTATAGCAGAAAAATATTAACACATCCGTTTAGTTTTCCACACAGTCTCCATCGATTTCTACACATTTTTGAGAACGAGATACCAGTTTACCGCATTTCAGTGACGAAAAAGCAAACCGTTAAGCCGTTCTTCAGCGTCTCGTTAATTTTTAACCTCAATTTTAATGAATTTTATATTCACCTCTTCAATTAAACCCATCATCAACATAGCCGATCGCTACGCTTTTCGTCATGAATATTCGTTCGTCCATTTTTACTTTCTCACCTATATGAAATATAGAATAGAGAAAGTATTGTTTTCGTCCAAAATTTTCGATGTCAAAATTTTAGTGGAAATACACGTTTT
>JAHWXV010411756.1:0-11959 GCA_024586415.1 Phrixothrix hirtus
ATAACAAAGATCTCAATCTTGTTCTCATATTGGTAAACCAATTACGGTTTTAAAATTGAAAATTCAATATTATTCCGGTGTTGGCCCTTAATAAAAAAAAAACAATATTGTAATATCATACACATATCAATATTAGTCTAACGATGGTGAATCGATATATGGTATTTAGCCAAGGTACCACCATTGGGCCTATATACATGCCATCTACAGCCAATGTGTTGTTCTACTAGGGAAATGAGTCTTTGGAAGGTTTGAAGATGAAAACTATCGCAATATATAACAATATTCATCCTCATACTCTGGAAAATGTAAATAGAAATTTCTATGATAAATTTGGATTTTGTTTAGGAAATAATATAGATTTGCTTGAACAACTAATTTAATTTCTTGTTTCGTACGTTCCTGTTTTTTACCTTTGTATCTACTGTTTCAAGATTAAATTCATTTATTTTAATAAAGAATTTCAGCAGTTGTGCCATCATTTTATTTTTTATTTATTATTAGTGTTATTTCTGCAAATCGGTTATTTTTCAATACTCAAAGGTTTTATACTAAGAAGTTTCATTTGAAAAATAACGTTAAAATTTATAGAGAAAACAGATATTAACGTAGGGAAAATAATATTTTAATAACAACGAAGTCTTCAATTTGCGCGGCGTTTGATATTGCATATTCATGGCCACTACTATTTTTGTTGAAGTATTTAAATAAGCGTCCAAAGTTATTTGAGTTTCTTTTAATAAAAAATTACGTTTGGTACTAAATGTTACGCTCACAATATTCAGAATTAAATTCTGAACAACTTTTTTTAAAACGATTTCTTTTAAATGCAAATCAAAGACAGAAGCTACAATTTTAAATTTTACATGCAATTTGTCTAGGATGCATCTCGAAATGGACCGTACGGTATATGACAAAATTTTAATGCGCCCTACGTGTAATGAATGTTTCAATAAATTTAAATACTTGAAATATACTGCCAAAATAAATTTTTCGAATTTAGCTTTTGATATGGTAATTAGCGCAATTCTAAGAAATTTTGAAGATAGTTTATTTTATTGCGTAGCCCAGTGTCACGGTCTGGCCTTAACATTTCAATATTTATTTTTGTTTGGTTTAAATTTGTTAAGGTACACTCTGTGTATATCTATGTATAATTGTTTAGTAATAAATAGGTATAGAATTTTTGGTATTAAATAACCAAAATTCATTTTCGTCGTTGTTTACATATATTTATCCTAATGAACAATAATTCTTCCGTTATATTAGTATTTTAAAAAAGAAACAAACGGTTATTTCTAATTAATTGGAGCAGTTTAGGGGATTATTTCATATAATTTATTTATAAGGTAAAGTCTCGCTATCTAACGTGAAGGTTTGAAAATATAAAAGTTCGTTTTGAAACTTTAAATTCAATAGAATACAAGTTTGTTATCTACATTGTTTGCTATGTTTTGGGCCTGGATCGCCTTGAACTAACACTTGTAGCTTTTCCTTACCAACTTTTAGATGCGCAATGTGGCGTGACAGAATTCCTTGCTCTTATTGTTAAAAAGACGTTGTTCATATTTGGTACAACGGTAAGCCCTAATTAATCCTTCTTTATCTGATAAATAATATGCTATTTTTCTACTCTGTTTAGCTCGACTGGTAAGATGTTGCTTATCTGGTCGATATCATAGCAAGTGCTGATTTCAGAAGTAGATGTTACTCTAATATGGGGATATAACGCTTAGTAATGAATGGCCTAATGAGCAGATTAAGCCATTCATTGATAAGCTGTATCAACAAATGAATTTCTTAAGGTCGTAAAAATTTAATTTTCTAATTGACGGCTTATCTTTATGTTCTCCATAATATGTGCGTGATTTCACATTCGCTTCTATTGAAACGATATGGAACCGTCTTCATCGTAACATAATATACGAAATCATCTCTTCAAATTGCTACGTAATTATTATATACTTTACGCGTCGATAATGAGTTATCTTACTTAGTGCTTACTGAACAGATGCTATCTGTAATTTCAAGTCATGTTCTGCCAAACTTGTGCTATATCTGATAATATGCAATGAATAGGGGTTCTACGTTAAATTTACTTATATTTAAATATAAAATATTTCATAAATTTAGTATAATGTAAACTAAATTAATTGTTATCGTCAGATTTAAATGTACTCTTTATGTAAAATAATTGCGTCGATATTTGTTTGATTCTTAAAAATACCTTAATTTCAATGATAATTCATAGCTTTGCAATTATCGTAAGATATAAGATTCAAATTAAAATCTATATAAAGAGTTATTTTAAATTGATTTTAATATACAGGGTATGCACAATGTATATACGCAATATAAATATAATTCTCTAAAGAAAGAATATTGACTACTATTTTTTTTTAAATTAATTATTAATTATATCTAGTTTGCAATAGAGCGGACTTGATTCAGACGACTACGAGGTATCTTTGTTACGTGCGTTGTTTAGATGGTCCGTACGAATATTTTTTATATTGAATATTTATAAATTTACTTTCAATTTTTCTGACGCTCTTATCCTTAACACTCATTAAGTATTTAACTATAATTTCCGATATTTTACTTTAGTTTAGCCTTTTTGATTAATACTTTGATTAATATTTAAGGAAACGTTATATCGCATATAGTAGTTACGAGGTTTCGACGAAATATTGTAGGTCAGCTTTGATCCATAAAAAGCATTTCATAGTCCTTTTACTTTTTAAACGCCTCCTTAAACAGGATATAAAATACCGTTATTACTTATTAATCTTGTTCTGTATATAAATGTTACATTATATATTTGCCCATTGTTGATGAGTTTGAATAAATGCCTGTTTATTCCATAACATTGACTTGTACTAATTTATGGTATCATTCCTTTTCCTACTGATTTAGGTTTTCTTAGGTATAATTACTTCGGATGCTGAACATTAACGACGAATAATTTTTTTTAGGTGTACATCTTGCCGTTCTGGTGTATTTCTGCTGCTGTTAAAGAACGCCTGCCGCCCTAATTTTCCGGTTCTTTTTCTTACTTTTTAGAAAAGCTTCGACTTAGTGTGACACACTGAACTTTCGCTGTTTATTTTGTTAACATCATACGCTGTACCATAATCCCCCTACTCTACAGCTTTGATCCTGAGCTAGTCAACGTTGCACCAGTGTAGATGAAATTGTGTAATTTTAGGATTATATAAAATTTTTTCTAACATGGCCACTATTTTATACTAGATATTTCTTTTCTAATATGGTTACGTGGTAATGAATGATTAAAGTCGCAATTACAGGTATTATAGAACAGTAAAGCAAGTTTGGTGATTTTTATAAACTTCTATAGTAGCTTGAGTTTCCTTATGCATTTTTACATTTTTACAGTATTATATTTTATATGATGAAAACCGATTTCTGTTTATTTTATTTTTATTTTTTATAGGCAATACCTACTATTAACAATAATGTTTATTAAATTTAAAATTTACTGATAAAATTTTTGCATTTACCCTTAAATAACAATCAAAGAAATTTTGCATTTTGAATCAGCGTGTCCAGCTACCCAGTAGTGAGGAGGCCCACTAGGGCGAAACCATTGGTCTGTTGGTGCTGTGCTACGCTGTTTGGAAATGCAAACTTTTATATTTTTACCTATTTAATTAGGTTATAAATCTTTTGGTGAGAAGCCTTAGAATTGTTTCATATTACAGTTTGATGGCTTTTCATTTGTGCCGAATTAATTTTTAAAATTCGAGTAATTTTTAGGAGGAATCTTCTTTATATTATTTATAATAATACAAACGTTTACATGGTAGAAAAATAAGTGTGACTACTTAATTTCTCTAACGTTGAATTTCAAGAGATTAAATTTTGTAATGCAGTGCGCATGCGTGGGACCGCAACCTTTTTCACTATAACGGACTTTTATGAAATTGGTTCTTAATAAAAAGGACGCCTTTTTTGGCATCTTTGAAATATAAAGCACTATCGAGTATCAAATACTTGCAATTGACTGAAGGTATTATCTAGTTGCTCTTGAATTGCTTAAAAGTAGTCATTAAAATCAAAACAATGAAGAAGAATTTCACTATGAAAATTTTTAAATCCTCCCTAGTTGTTAATAATCACTCTGCTTCCTTAGTATCGGATTTTTTAGATATCTGTGATGTATGCACTTTTAGTGTTTTACAAACCGTTCTAAGCATGTCGCATCCACGTCAATCATCTCAGCCTTTTGAATTAACGTTGTCGTTTGTGGAAAGTTAAGATATGCTGGTTGAAGATGCGGAAATAATTTGGTCCGCTATACTTTCAAAATCTTCGACTAAATCGCAACCAAATCTGAAGTAATGTTCAAGCCGAACACATCCACTTGTGGTATACACCCTGCCCCGCTGATGATAACTGGTTCCATAATTTGTACATTTTGTCACAAACAACCTAATAAACAGTCGCTTTGTTCATTGTTCGTTAACAAAACTGTCAAACAGTGTTATGAACTGGCGGCAATGGTTCAATCATGTGTCAATTCTTTAGATGTGCGTTTTGTTTAGTTTTGCAAATTCAAATTTGTATGCTAAGCCTATTTCAAGCAATACCGCTAAATTTAATGTTTTGATAAAGGTCCCAGCCTATTGCGTTCTACTCTTACTGTATCAATTGGTTCATCAAGCTTATGGTCGTATTCACAGATTTGGATAGATTATCAACTAATATGCATAGGTCTTACGTTTGTGTCCAAAAATCAGTGACTCATCTAGAAAAGTCTGCTTGTTTGAAAAGTTTGATTCTCAAAATTCTCTTAGTGATAACACCTAACTTTTTGTTTTTATTTCAACCGCAATTGTGTGTTTATGAGGGCCACATATTAATCTCATGTTGAAGCTATTATCGACACTTCAGAGCTACGTGTAATTTGATGCAAAAGCAAAGAAAATTAAATTATTTATGGTATTGGAAGATATGTTACAAATTTAAGTGACGTTTATAATCTTAATATCATCGCATTTATATTTTGAATGAATTGACATGTGATCTTCCTGCCTCTATATCCTTCAGTTAAATCTGAATTTTCTATTACTACATATTCTTCCACCGTTTGTCTTAATACAAACCTTTCAACTACTGTCACTGAAAATGTGCTACATAAATCAAAACCACGTTTGACTTTCGTTGTTCTTACAAAATTTCGTTATATCGTTATTGGTACGGCTTTCTCAGTGAAAAATGTTGAATTCAACCTGACTACTCAAATCCCTTCATTTATACAACTAACCGTTATATTGATGAAAAGCTCCCGTTGTGCATAAAAATGTTGGTAAAGAGAAAAGCTGCCTTCTCGTTTAACGATGTTGTCTGTAGAAAATGAATTTTTCACAAACAGCTACTCCTAAGCTACTAGTCGTGGCTGCCTTCGTTGGGGTATTATTTGCTTGCCTTTTAAGCTTAATTGTTTTAATGGATTGAGAAACTCGTAAATTTTTTTTCGTAATCGGTTTTTGTCGCTTGAACGTAAACGTAAACGTAAAATAGTTTACCTTAGCTCAAACTCACATAGTGTTATCGCATCAGCTTAGCTATTCTGCAGAAATCACGCTGCTCCTCTAAAAATTATTTCAATTTTTCGTGTTTAAATATCAAACACACTTTGCTGGTACAATTATACTGTTTCGAAGTTCTTCCTCATCACACTTACCCGAATGCATAAGTGACTTCATAAATTGAAAGCCTTTGTTGAAAGCTGTGGTGAGCCCTCATCGCTTGGTATCCTAGCTCCTACCATTCTTCTACACTGTAATCGATTCGTCTGTACCATTTAGATGGATTGGTTGTCTCTCAGAAAATTAGCCGTTACCAAATTGTAATTATAAGTCTGACATGTCCTCGATAAAAGCCGCTCACTAGATATTATGCATTGTTTTGTATCCAATTGCGGGATTCCGGTTTAATTGTGGGGCTAATTTTGTAGGTGTTCCCTGAAAAGTTGGAAAACTTTTATCCACACTCCTTGAAAACGAGGTGACACAATATTTACTCATTCACGCGCACATCTTGTGTCACCAATTTTTCACCCTTTCCTAGTGCATACCAAAGTAGCTTTTGGGAAGACGCTGTCAATTATTATTTGAAACGTATTCCTGCTCCCATCATCAAGGTCGATGACCTTGTTTTTGCACTTGAACCAAACGTACTACCCCATATTTTGGCCGATTGTCCAAATAACCGAACTGTTGACTAACAATAACAACATTGTCCACGTTGTACGTATTTTTACTTTGAATGGTGAGTACTCCTGCTGACTTCACATCGTTTTATTTACCTTGACTCCCGTCAGTTTATTTATTCGATCGCTTACGCTCGTTGTCCTCTATGTTATTGTTTACTTTCCTTCGTCTTGAATCCCTAAAGATTTAAAGGGACCGGTATGTTCACAACTCGTGAATTGATATTTACTCATATGGAAATTATTTAAAAATAGCTATGTTTTTGTTATACGCGTACTTGATTTTATACCGGGTGGCAGAAAAGCCCGGAATATTGCAAATAACTCCAAAATGGTTTTATTAATTTTTACAAGTAGTTGCTGTTCGATACAGTAAAATATTCTAAATCTAGGGGAAGAAATTTCGTTCACATAGTTATACAGAGTAAGCAACAAGTATGATCAGCTTTATATTTTTAAATGGAACACCTTGTATATTTTTATGGATGTTGATAGATTACTTTAGGAAAAATTCAACAATATACGATTTATTATGTCTATCTGATGAAATTACAGATTTATTGCAAATTAATGTTTTTATCTAAAAATTTACTTAGCCATGATAATCTAATGACATTAAAAAAACCAACACGATTACTTTAAGAATGTCAATTGTACCAGTATTTTTTCTTGGAAGCATTTTTAAAAATTTTTGAGGATAAAGTTGTAGCCTTAAGCAAAAAATAAGAAATTCAGATTTTGATCGGATACGGTGACCGCAAAAGATCGCAGGACGAGGTATGCAATTTATTTAATCAATTTTATCCAAATAGACATGGAATAACTCAGTCTTGCGTGAGCAAAGTGGCGAAAAGGTTTAACCAAACTAGCAGTGTTAAAGACAGACCAAAATCTGGACGACCAAATATAGCAACTGGCGGTGATAGAGGCCTAGATATTTCAATTGATGTGCAGTAAAATCCCCAGCAATCGTCAAAACAGTTAGCGTCAAACCACGATATCTGCCATCAGTCAGTGAATAATTTATTTGAAAGTCAGAAAATGCGCCCTTATAAAGTTCATTTAGTACAGAAAATTTCCCAAGACGATTTTGATCGAAGATCATAAGTTTGCGAACGTCTTATGGAGACATGTAATGTTAATTCTGATTTTGTCAACAATATTCTGTTTTTGAAGAAAGCAAATTTTACCTTATACGGTTTTGTCAACACACATAATTGTAGGTATTGATCTGCAGTTAATCCACAATGGATCGAAGAAGCTCACACACAAAGGCCACAAAAGGTCAATGTTTGAGCAGGCATTGTTGGCCAGAACGAGATTGGTCCCATTTTTATAGATGAAAATCTTATATCACAAATTTATTTAGATTTGCTTGAGTAACATGTTTTGCCTTATTTGGAAGTTTTTTATGCTGACAGGGGAAGTGTCTGGTTTCAACAAAATGGTGCCCCAGCACATTTCGTTTTCCAGGTTCGACAATATTTAAACCAAACATTCCAGAATCAATGGATAGCTCATAGTGGTGAGATTAAGTGACCTGCTAGGTCACCTGTCCTGACACCCTTAAATTTCTGTATGTGGCCATATAAAAAATATACCGATAAATAATGAAGATCTAAAAGCTTGTATTACAGCCGAAATTCAGGAAATTCGCCAAGATGTCATAAGAAGGGCGATTCAAGGATTCCGCGATAGGCATGCTTATTGTTTAGCCAACAATGGCAGACATTTTGAACATCTCTTATAACATTAATATTTATCTTGCTTTTCTTGTGATGCTATGTTTTTTTGTAAGAAGTTAGTTATGTGGTAAGTCAATTAAATTAAATTTTTAAATAAAAACATTAATTTGCAATAAATCTGTAATTTCGACAGATAGACCTAATAAACTGTATATCGTTGAATTTGTCCTAAAGAGATTTATTAACATGCATAAAAATATACAAGATATTCTATTTAAAATAAAAGTTGACCATACTTGTTACTTATCCTGAATAACTACGTGAACCAAAGTTCTTCCCCTAGATTTAGAATTTTTTACTGTATTGACCAGCATATATTCGTAAAAATTAATAAAACCGTTTTTGAGTTATTTGCAATATTCTATACTTTTAGACACCCGGTAAAAAATTTGTTATTAGCAGCATTTGGTAGATGTCACCAAGCTGCTGTCTCAGTAATTCTAGTTAGACCAGATGTTTATTAAAAGGTATCGAATTGCTCTGGTAGTCGTGCCCTCTCGTTCTTCTAATTATGAAAGCTATAAATTCTTATTACTGAAATTAGCCATTTATTTCGTTACAATTACTATATTGTATATTTTTCGTTAGTCTAAAATTTATGACAAGTTAAAAGGTGATGGCAACCAAATAAAACTTTGTAAGGTATAATTTTGCCTTCGCTTTGAATGTAAAATGTAAAAACTTCGTTTTGAATCAGAAAAGTTTCTTGCATAAATTCGTGTTTCTAGCTGTTATAAAATCAATTTAAAACAATTGTGCATCGATTGTCGTTTATATAAGGTGAGTACCAAATTCCTTATTATAAAATTTTTAGGTACTCTATCATTTTTATTATTTTTATTATATAGATTAAATAACAAACCCACTACAAGCAAGAATGAATTCATTCATTGTTATTATAAATTATAATCTGGTTGACCTTACGAAATGTATATTTTTTGATTTAACCATCTTTGGCTATTTTAGCTGAAATAGTGTATGCGAACTATTGCATGATTCTTTGAATACGGGGACTATCCCAAAACTATCTGACCTTCTTTCATATCTTTGCGCCTGACAATTATAGCGCCTTCTACCGGGTACGAGTATCAACGGCAAAGCTTTACGAACTCCCTAAATGCTGCAGTTTTCATCGCAACACCTTAGTTCACGTGCAGCGTGCGTTGGTATATAATGTGTTGTTTACGTTTGTCGCATTTTACTATTGTAGAAAATGACGGAAAGATCGGAGCAACGAATTTGCATAAAATTTTGCGTAAAACTGGAGAAGGGTTGTACGGAGACCATCACAGTGATGATGGCGGAATTTCGGGGCGAATGTACGAGAAAAACACAAATAAAAGAGTGGTATAAGCGGTTCAAGGCTGGCCTCACATCTGTTGATAGTAATCCACGTTCGGGGCGCCCTTCGACGACAATAACACTGGTTAATATCGAACATGTGTGACTTGCGATCAACGAAGACCATCGATTGACTGTGCGGAAACTGGAATGTAATCTTGGTACACCAAAAACTAGTGTTTGGAAGATGTTAACTAAAAATTTGAAAATGGTTTGCGTGTGTGGGAAATTCATTTCGAAATTGCTAACGGTGGAACAAAAGAACCTTCGCATTGAAATAGCTTACCCACAATTTGGAAATGGTCAATAATGATGAAAGTCTGCTTAAAAAAATTATAACTGGTGACGAATCGTGGGTTTATGGTTACGATCACGAAAGCAAACGACAGTTTTCGCAGTGGAACCTGTCGTCTGAACCACGACCGAAAAAAGCACGCCAAAGTCGAAGCAATATCAAGTCGTTACTGGTTGTTCTTTTTTGATATGAGGGTGTCGTATATCACAAATATGCTCCTCAAGGCCAGACAATCAACAAGGAATATTATCTTGCAGTTATGAAAAGGTTTTGTGAGAAAATTCGCATAAAGCGGCCTCAACTTTGGTCAAGCAGTGACTGGCTTCTGCATCACGATAACGCGCCAGCGCATGCAGCGAATCTTGTGCGGCAATATTTGACAAATCATAAAGTCTTACAGCGCTTTCAGCCTCCGTACAGTCCTGATGTAGCTCCTCTGGCTGTTTGCAAGATTAAAAATGCCGCGCAAAGGACATCGATTCGATGACAAAGATACAGTCGAAACTAATACGACGAACTCCCAGAAATGCTATACCTAAAAACGAGTTCCAGGATTACTTCTGCCACTGAGAGTATATTCTTCAATCAAATGGAGATCACTTCGAAGGATGCCACCAACCTGATGATGCAGATTAACACCAACGGGAAATATGAAGGAAGGTCGAATAGTTTTGGGACAGTCCCCTTACATAACATGCAAAATAGTCAACATAGACCTCTTCTCCTGCACTTTATTGCGTATATCAGGCCGATATACTTGCATATTTTGAACAAGCAAGATAGATCTTACACAGTTCATTCATATTTTTTATAATACTAAAAGCATTTTGTCAGGAGATATTATGTTTTTGCTTTTTAATTTTGAAATTTAGTTCATACCTCTGAATATTTTTATTTGTCCAATTATTTTTCGTTAGGACATTCTTTGATTTTACCATACACTTTTCAATTAACCTCGTTATGATTACCTATCTGTAACCGTTTTTAATCGATTAATGCAGTAGCACTTTGTAAACTGGTTAGCCTAAATTGATCAGAATCTTATTCTGTTTTTCCAATTTTTGTCGAGAATACTATTGATTAAGTTCAAAGCCATAGGTGTTGGTTTAACAGTCTGTCTCAGTTTTTAAAATTTAATACATTCTATAGAATAGTTATTCATACATTATTTCCACCGAATGATAATAATATACTCAATAGTAATTATTCTTTGTAAGTTACCCAAGTGTGTATTTATTTCTATTTAGAAGTTTTTTAAAACCTAATTAGGACTAAGTAGCAAACCTTCCAAGGTGAAAATGTCAACCTAAGCATATACAGAGAATAATAATTCCGTTTCATATATTGATGCAAATTTCTGTTAGGATGTTCTGACGGCTGATTCCATTGGTGATCTTTTTGACGGCAGTCTTCACTTTGTATCTTTTCCGAAAGCAAGATTTCAGTCAAAGATGGATGAGGATTGAATGAGTCATCTCATACGACCTATTTAATTTGGTTGCTAGCTGTGAACAGAATTTATTAAAGTAAACCAGCGTTTGCTAACGTAAAAATAATTTTTGTTTTTCGGCGACACCCTGTGTACGTTTATTTGGCTGAGCTGCCTTAGTAACTTTTTGTTTACACCTTGTGCACAATGAGTTTGAGCGAGTTATTGTGCACACAATTGTTGCTAGCTTATTACTCGAGTCTGTGACTATTTATTAATTGTGTTAGTAGAACTAAAAATTTTTGATTGTATTTTGTTATTAAAAATGATTATGATAGTTGAAAAATAATATTTTATTCATTATAGTTTGATGAAAGAATATGTACACATTTTATTTACATTTCTAACCTAACAAGAAAAATATTTACACCATATTTTGCATGTTTACTATAACGGAGTGGAAACAGCTGATATAAGGATCTGACAAGTTTTAATACAGTATTCCAATAAATAGGCGGGTAAAATTACAAGTTGTTGTGTGTCAACTACGAATTGTTGACTAATTTGAATTTTCAATATGGAGCAAGTCTGTATTTTCTAATGTAGTTTCTGGTTTTCAGTGTGTACAATATTGGTGCTTCGAACGTGCGTGTCTGTATATACATATAACATATGTTTTGTATTTCGGCAATATTTGAGCTATTGTGCGTATGAAAGAAAATCTCTCAACTGTAAATCAGTACACAGGTACTGTCAAACGCCTTCTTCATTTGTATCACCCTATACAATAGATGAAAATTAATTAATTATACGTTGGGGTAAATGATAGTTATTAACCTTTTTGAATGCACCCCGTATGCTTTTGTAATCCTTAACCTTGAATAGTATCGTTTAGAATCGTAATATAAAGTGAA
>JAHWXV010411764.1:0-10439 GCA_024586415.1 Phrixothrix hirtus
TCGTCAAGGCTAACTGTTTTTCTTCGATATCTCCGAAATAAAGAGGAATTAACCTATAGGTCATATAACATTTTTTGATCGTACTGGCCCAAGAAATATGCGGTATAAGTTTGTCGGTCGAGTCGCGGAACACCCTGTATAATGTTACGAACTGCAAAAAATTTTGCGCCCGGTTGTAATCGACTACGCGGGCGTTGTGACGGCATTTTTCAGTTCCATGATCGTTTTCGGCCGATGTCTGTTTCGGTCAGCCTATACTATAACTCACGATCTAAACTTGTAACTGTTAATTCTGGAGATAGCGTTGGCTAAATTATTTAGAGGTGAGTCAGTCACTGAAGGTGTCTTACGAAGGATGCACAGTTGGGCTGCAACCGTTGTGTCATCTTGTTGAAAATATGTGTAGTTGATTTCATGATCTCACAAGCATGCGGAATGGTCAACTAGCGTGAAGCGAGTTCATGCTAATGAAACATGTCATTATCTATCCGGAATAAAAACCAGACATGACCAATAAATCATTGTTCATCTGACACAAATCTAATTGTTCGCATTCCACCTATCACGAGAGGACGACCTTTTCAAGACATGCTAGCTTCTTAAGTGGCACTTAGGTGTACTTAATTTATAACTAATACTAGTTCGTGGTTAATTTAATAGATCAGACATTTTTTTAAAATCACCCGACTTTAGCTACAGTCCGCAATGCCCTCCAAGGCTGCGCTAATAAATTATTTTGGAGATTTGATCACGAATTGTTTTGATCTTTACTATAAATTATTTTAGATTTCAAATTTGATCATTGTTATGATCCTTTGAATACAGAGTTCTATATAAGTCAGGTTATCTTCAACTGTTGCTAATTAAAATATATATTTTTACTCAAATAATACTATATTGTAAGGGCATCTTTAGCTGCAAGTGTCAAGCAAAATTTTCTTAGTACCGATTGCTTAGTAGGAGATATTGTTCAAATGTTAATAATATGGATTCTACGATTATATTGAATTAAAGTACTTGTAATTCCATTACGCCTTAATTTCCAATTAATATATACTTAGAGTTATTAATACACAAAAGTTATGGCACTTTTTAACTGAGATTTTAATTTTGCAATGTATTGTCACGTTATTTTTGGCTAACGTTCCAAATTTAATAATTTCGGTTCACGCATACTTTTTCTTGAACGTAGTATTAAAAATAAGTACAAATATTTGATTCTCTTATTTATTTAATTAAAAACTGTGTTTTATTATGTAGCACTAGCTTTTCTAAATACATACTACGAAACTTATTAGAAACATACAATTGCTTTAGCTTGTCTCAAACATCGTATGTTTTATCGCAGATAACGTTTGCGCTTAGATACCCTTCAGATAAATTTTAGTAAGTTGATTTGGAATATTTAATGAGCAAAGACCTTTTTCTATTTTGTGTTAATTAGTTATTAAAGTTTCTCTTGCGTAAATAACTCATTTAACAAAGAGGTACAACTAGCTTCCATTTTCCGTTAGTTATTGTAAATACTTACTTTGCCTTCTTGTTTGATTTAATATAGTTCCTTGGCTATAGTTGTCTTCGTGGGGAAAGTTCGCCCTCACTTATGTTACTTAATAGCAATTAGATTTTGTACGTCTGCATAACAACTCATGAGCTGAAGCTACATGTTGACGCCTGAGTCGGCACATCACAATGGATCTGCCGTCATTTTTTTTTTCTTGACCTTGTTCCTTGGGTCTGAACACAGGCGGCGTTGGCTCCGGTTGTTCGCTGTACAATCAGTTACTACTATTTGGACAGCCAGCGTTTGGATTGACTGTCGATTGGTACTGGTTCTTATTTTTGGGTAACACGAAGATGACTTTCGCAATGTTCCCTTGCCATGAAGTGGATTTTACGAGTAAATCCCATAGCTTAATTTTCTTTTACTAAATTATTGATTGCTTCGTTACTTAAGTTGCTTTAGCGTTTCGCTCACGCCGCAGATGACGTCCATATTTTTAGTTTTATTATATTACAGAACTATTATACTAAGACAGCGTTATTGACTATCCTTTTTGGGTGCACTTAAAAACTTAGAATAATTAAATTTAAATGAAATGTTCGATTAACCGCTGTCATTTTTTTATTACTGTAAGGTTCAGCATTTTATTTTTTAATACGGTATGCGCATGCTTCTATGCTTGATGGTCTTAAATTCATGTAGTTCTGTTGACTACTTTTGTTTTCGAACGTAAGACTAGTTTATACGTATGATGATCGCACAAATCCCTTTGATTTTTCAAACCAATTTTGAAACTTTGCCCGGATTTAATAAATCCATTTCTGTTGTTACTTATTTTTCTTATTTCTCTGTTTATAACCATGTATTCTCTTCTAGAGATTTATTAGGTTCTGTCGATCTATATTGTGAACTAATAAGTTCATTGACATGGGTTACACCTCCAGTGCCGGTACCCCTCTAAGACTTAAATTTTAGTGCATTTCTAATTTAACGGCGTGGCGCCTAAGAGAGCACTTATTTCTTTCAGAATTCGTATGCTACGATTTACTTTCGGAAAACAGAAGCCTAGGCATATTCTGCGCTTTTCAATTCACCGTAAGTTACGCTGACCCTCTTCCCTAGTCTCCGATATTTCAAATGAGCATACTCTGGGCATTCCTTTATTGCATTATAAGTTGAAAATTCTATTTCTACCATTCTAACCTGGTACTATTTCGGGACCAGATTACTTAAGCAATTATTGAAAACATCAATATTACTGGCAATTTCTAGTCTTCTACGGTATGTACTAAAAGGTTTAGAGTTTAAAAACAACAATGTATTTAGATTAAAATGGATATCATAGTAATGTGGGTAATCAACACTCTAACCTAAACTAATGTCGTATCACATAAAATCCTATTAAAATTAGAGTCCTCTCAAAATCTCCTGAGTGGTAATACATATCTCAAGTTTAGCTCTAATGATTTCACATTTCAAAATCCATTAAAAATTTGAACATTTTTCCTTAAATAAATGATATATCATTAAGTTCAACAGTGGCATCGAAGTTTGTGCGTACTCGGATTAATTTATGCGTCCAAATATTTATCCTTGTCACCTTTTATAATTTGAAGATTACCGTGAAGCATCTTTCATTTTAGAAATCACCCCTAATTTCAATACAAGCAACATGATTATCTTGTAATGGATGTTTTATAAATGGCGTGTTTAGATTATGAATTAATTTAATTTCATATTCTAGTAGTAACAACAAAGTGTGATTTTTATTGACTTTAAAGTATTTTATAAAGAGTTCTATTATTTAGAACCACTGACGTTCGTTCAACGACCGAGATCCGGACAGGCGTGAACTGGGTTTTGCTCTCATTGTTTTACATTTTAAAATGGAAAAAATCGTAAAAAAATGCTTGTCAAAAATTACTAAGAAATAATTTCAAATAATTACACTTTAATAGTAAAATTTACTCCTCGCTTAATTTCTGGTGAAAGTTCGTAAATACTCTTAGTCTAAAAGACACATGGAGCTAATAATAGAACTTCCACGAAGTTTAAGTTATAGACGTCGCCGAGTAAGGACGTAGTAAGGTTATTTGTCATAACCTGGAGTCGACTAGAATAAATTCGAGTCAAGACGTTCCTGGAAATTTGCATCTCATTATTGCTTAGTAAGGAATTTGAATAATAACCGAACAATTGAATCAATAAAATTATTATTATTTGTATTTTCTTTTAGAATATGAAGTCACACTAATTTCATTAGAATAACAATGTCATAGTAAGGAGGAATGAGAAACCAACACCTTTACATGCAGTAGAATTATCAAGGAAAAAGTATTTAACGACTCACAAATTGAGATTATTAGATGGTAGGATGTACGATCATTTTCCTTATTCTATTTAACCATAACAATTCTATTTTGAACTGTTATTTTCAGAATTCTTATGTAACAGTAAAACATCAAACGCCTAGGAGTTCATGAATTCACAGGAGGAATGCACAATATCAATCAGATGTAATTAAGGTTAACTCAATACACTATCGTAAGGATACTTTATTGGTTAATTACAATATAAAATATAAAATTTCAATCCTTGTATGGCTTAGTTCAAGTGCTTGTAAAAAGAAGCTTTACCAAATTTGTTGCCTATTATTATTGTTGTCTTTCCTAGATTAAAAAATACAAGATCGGACAAGTTAACGATTACGGTCTTGTCTATTCAACATATTTAAGATACGAGTCCTGCAGTAGTACATATTTTGGCACCAATTATAAATAACACTAAAGGATTTGCATTGTGCTTTAAATTAAAACTGTAACGAACTCAGAACCAGCGAAGAGTTTCATGCCTAGGAAAGTAAATTATTATGAGCAGGTCTCTCATTCAATTTACAGCAAGTTATTACTTGTTCGTTACACCATATAGAATGAATAAAGCGTTGGTAATTTAATTGCGTATCTTAAATTAAACTTATTATTATAATATTTTTATTTTGCGCGAGAGAGAGAGAGAGATAGAGAGAGAAAAACACTTTACCCTTAAATATAGTAAAATCTAAATTCAGATAAATTATCATTTTAACTACATTAGACTCCTTTAAATAATTATATAATAACTGAATTGTGAATTAATATCCAGCAGGGGTTATTTACGTATTTGCCTCGCCCATCCTATTTTTATTGGACTATTCTAGTAAACTCTTTTTCTTCGAAATTTGCAAAATTCTACATTCCTTAGAATCATCCATGTAAAAAACGTTATTCTTTGAAGCCGTTCGATTACATACTGAGATTTTTAAAATTAGCGGTATAAAAACTTTATAATTACCAATCTGAGACTAATTAATTTAAACTTAAACGATTATTAGCGCCACATTTACTTTTTGTGCCAAGCTCGTGTTAAACAGACATTGTTAAAAATAATGTTATGCCTTTTCTGTCAAGTATTAACAATTGTGACTAACGAATTACTGGATATGAGTGTCTTTTACTTTAATAGCCATCGAATTACTAGAATACAGTAAATCACTAGATACCCTTCTGAGGCCCAAATAGAGACCCCCACTTTTTTAAATGGAAAGGTTCGATGTGGATAATATAAGATTACCAGTATAAGAAAAAGGACTATCATGACCTAACAGTAACAACTTGATCCCGGAAGTGGTCGCCGGATAAATAGTAAATAAAACTGTGCATGGTATTAATTTTTTTTGAACAACAGACCTTTAAAGCTAAAAGAATTGTCAATAACAGAAGATATCGACTAAACTTGCCTCGATTTTAATAATGAATTGTAACTTGCAGCGGTAGCTATTGAAAATGCCAAGTAAAGTAGATATGTTGGAATTATCGACGTATCAGGTCTACAATGTCTTTATAAATGATATAACACTCGTGTGGTATTTTTGTAATGATCATATGTAATGGCGGGGTTCACGAAGGTGGTTGCTTTGGTGAACTGAGACTTGAGCTCACTGAGTAATCAAATATCTAATGGAAGAAACGATGTTTGAAAATGAAAATTGAGCACCTCCAAAAACCTATTCAATGTTTTCGAGAACTATCTCGGGTACAATGTTGATTAAAAGCGGTACAACGTTCAAGAAAATTATCGAATGGTTGTTTGGATTAGTGAAGTCCTTCATTTTCTCGGATGATTGAAAGGTAACTTGAAGATTGTATTTCGTACAATCTCCTAGTAATATATGCAAGTCACCTACAGAGTACTTTGCTAGCTTCTGCATAGGTATACCAATGCATGAGACAACAGGCCTTAATGGAACGTTTGCCCTTTATATTTTGAGAAGACTGTATATTTCAGTGGATATAATGTTGTATGCGTAACTATTTGGCCTACATTTTATCACCAAGCTTGTCCTCTTTCGGCTGTTGTATTTAGTTTAAATAGGTTCAGTCGGATCGTATTGTACTAGTTGATACGCATCAAGGTCATCGACAGTAAGATGTGTTTTAGAGATATGAAATGTATTATAAAACTGAAACTGATACGTTAATATCCTATAACTTTTGTATATGAAGGATCTAAAATCATCTTAATTTAAAATTATTGATATTAGTTTAGCAGTAAAATGCAAGAAATGTCTCCACGTTATTCTTTTTGTTAGAGTGTTACACATACATGTAGCTTTTTGTTTTCAAGTATAATTAATTATTTTGGAGTCATATCGGACTAACTTAACCAGGGGTTGGTTTTAAATGATTACCTTCTTATCTACAATTTTAATGTAAATTTATTTATTTATTTATTTATTCCTTTTTTAAGTTTACATTATAAATTTTTCAAATTGAGGAGATGATACTGCCATATTGCCAATTAGATTTCAGCGATTTTGTTAAGACTGAATATAATTTATACGATATATCAATGCATTCTCCTAGCGAACTGCTATCTATCTATCTAACATCTAAATTTTCTTAATCTGCTTGTTGCATTCAACAACATTCCGCAAGGCTTTCTTAATGAATAGAAAATTTCGAATATTCGGTTTACAACTTTGTCGTAAGTTAATTAGTAAGGTCGTATTTCGATAACTGAAATATTTACTTGTAAAAGCAATTGCAAGCCCTTGTTACTATTTCATGTAATCGATTCTATTATAATTAAGAGTCAATAAAAATGCTTTATATTGCTACAACGCGATTCAACGTTTATAGCATTAACCTATTTCTTGTAGTTTCTAATCTAAAAATAATACAGTACCTGTTATTAATTCTATGATTATAAATTACGTTAGGTCACCAATTATATTATTAGAATTACAAAGGATTGCCGTAAAAGATATAACATTAGCATAGATACAAACATTTATTTTGATATAAATTCAACAGAATGTACTGCTGTGATAATAAATAATTTATTTCTGTCTGCTTATATTTTATTTTTACAAGGTTGTATCAAATTGAAATGGGAATTTATCATTATTTCTTTACTAAACCATTTTCATAACTATATCTCATGTATTTTTCTACATGATTTCTTGTTACATTAATGCATTTTATCCACCAGACCGGCAACATCTTTATCTCGGAATCAAAAAGTTAAGTGAAGCAGTTACATAGCAAGTTGCACACAAATTGCTCAACTTGTTGGTCGACCTGATAACGTTGTTTCCTAAAGCCTACTTAAACAGTCCAAATAAACAAAATCAGAGGGCACTAAGTATGGATTTAGGAGGATGATGAAGTACGGTCCAGTTAATTTCGGCTGCAGTATAGGCACAGCTGCACCATGATGCCTGGTGTCATCATGTAAAAGTAACACTCCGCGCCTCTTTGAACGACAACTGGCCTTAAGTTTTTCTAAAGGTTTATAGTTTTACACAACTGTAAGTAACTGTTCTTTGCTAATGAAAAAAGTTTACATTAACAATGATTTTATCGTCGTAGAATAGAGTGGTAAGTGCTTTACCAGAGGACAGTTTTTCTTTTGATGTGACATTTAATTTCGGCTATTTCCGCCATTTTTAATCACTTTCTCGGATTTAAGAGTAATGGTGTATCCATATTTCATTGCATGTAAGTATACGTTGTAAAATTGATCTTCTTCAGTCGTAAACCCGTCTAATAGCTTGCTACAGGTGCTTAAACGAGCGACCTTGTAAGTGCGTCTGAAAATATTACGACTTTGGTCGTTCATTTGAAAACACCTGGTATATACTTTCGCATAGTATTCACCAAAATCCAATTGGTAAAGTACCAATATTAGCTTTACGTCAAAATTACTTTGTAAACCTATAAATAATATAATTTCATTTTACTAGCAATTATTAAAAGCGCAAGAAATCCAGATTTACGTTTTATAAAAATTAGGAGCAATCCTTTCTTAAAAATACCTATTCAACAAGACCGTGAAGTTTAAAAATATACATTAACCCCTCTCGTCTTCCCTCCTTCAATTTCAAAGAGAAATACTTCACTTCAAGAGCAGAGCTCATAAAGCAAAGAAGTAAAGCTGCGTTTATTCCTGAAGAAATCCAAAGGTCAACTTAATATTTAGGGTCATTACGGCCAACTTCTTTTGTTTATTTTAGATTAGTGAATCTTTAGTAACACAAGGGCTTCTAGATTTAGAAATAGAACATTATTATTCCCTTTATTTATAATTGCGAAGAACATGTAATTTATTAATTGTATGTCCTGCGTTTTAATTTTTGCTATATTCAACTTTTAAGGACAGATCTTATTTTATTACATGTAGACCCGCCGTGATAGCCTATGCTTTCTCGCCGGAATATATTTAGCAATTAATTAGTTTAGGTAATCCGTCATAATTCTACCTGATCGGGGATAAAACCCAGCGACGTGCACAGAAAGAACTAAGTTACTGTAAATACATATTAACATAACCCTAGGTATAAATAATTTGGAAAACGATTTCCTTGTCTTCCGGTCTTTATGATAACAGCATCTCGAACTATCACAAAGTGGCGCCCTTATTCACGACTAGATCACCTACCTTCACGATTATTTATTGACTTTTAAACCCCCTACATAAAATCCCTGAATGTTAACTTCCTTAAACTTAACGCAATCGTAGAACGTACCCCACTTTCCACTGTGGCGGCCGGAGCAATGCAGTTTATTCAGGGAATTACCAATTTTAGCAGCCTCAGAGGCATAGTGCCCATTTGGGAACGTTATAACCTTCATTTTGGCAGGCAGCAGTTGCGTAACGAACCAAGCAAAAACTTTACAAAGCTTGCTGGCTTCAGTACTTATTTCTTTGTCATCTTCGAGTTTCGATTAAAAAACGGTCGAACTGCTTGGAGTTGTGCTCCACGATTCTCGACTTCGGTCGATGGATATACGTTAAATTTAGACTTTATCCGATCGCTGGTAAACAATTTGTGTTATGCAACGACTTGTGTTTGCGACACTAATTCGTTCCATTTCCATTGACAGTCTGCAATAAATTTCATTTGGTTTTACTCCTTCATTCGTCAAAAATTTTTTAATGATTCCTTGTAGAACAGAACACGGTATCTTTTTCTTAAACATTGTGCAAGTTACCAAAGAAATGATTATAAAGTGAAGAGTGGAGGTAGTGGAAAAGCAGACAAGTAAAATAATAACAATAGAGTGCGTTTATTCGTTTTGCGACGTACAAACAAATACGAGTTAGAATTGATCCAAGCTCCTATAAAATTTTCTCAATTGCTGCAATTTCTTATTTTACACGAATGTTAGTAAGCGTTGGCTGAGCTATTTTTCTAAATCTCAAAATTATTTTAAATTTAGGTAAGCCATTCCTCAACCTGAGATGAGACAAAGCTAGTTAGACCAATTTGATCGGCAATAAGTCCTGTTTTAATCTCTAGAAATGCATTATTAACTAAAAAAAATCTTCAATCGTACTTAATTATGTTGACTCAATAATTGTGCCTTTGTCAAATTTCATGTCAGAATTTCTGCCCAAGTAATAATTAGAGAAGTGTGTAGGATCCTTTTCAAGTTTTTAAGTTTATTCACAACGAAAACATGACAAAAGATGTTTCGACAGAACTTACTTGATCTTTATTGAGTCTTTACGTATATTGTTTTACTAAATGAATTCAGGTAAATATATTTCACCAAATTACTCAACTAAACGTTATTGCTTCAATCGAGAGCTGCTAAAATTGGATTGACATAGAGCAATAAAAAAGTTATGGGAATTTCTTTGCAGACATTGAATGGGAGATTACGCACGCGTGACTGAGGGTGCATAATTTTGATGCGTAATAGCGTTAGTATCTTTTTTGAGTTAGACGCGAGTGTTGATCACTCATCGCAATACCATAGTTCGAACAGCGTGCGAAAAACCAGTTACTGTTTACATGGGAAGATTTGTTTCAGTTTATAATGATATAACACTAACAAAATGTGATTTTCAGATTTATGAGTGGACAGGAGACGTTAGAGGATTACTTGTGTAGTGGAAAAATGATTGGTGAAGTGCAAAAACTAATTCGGTCTAATTGCAAAATAACCATCGCGGAATTAAAGAATCCACACCGAGCCATTCATCCGATTTTATGTGACGGTTTCAAAATAAGACATGTCAGTGAGGAGTTTCAAAAAGTAGCAGGACCGTACGGTTTTCAAAACGATCGTAATTAAAAAAACCCATGGCATTTGCCTAGGACTCGAGGACAAAGATGTGGTCAGCATAATAGCACATAGCATTATCTCAACTACCAAACGAGGGAAAAGTGATGCTCTTCAGATTATGCGACGGAAATGATTTGCTTACGCTACGCGATGCAGTTTTGAGAAAGCAGTTCGGCAAGAAGTAGTGGCAGGGGTTTTGCATTTCAGTGACGCTCCGAATCACACATTGTCACGGTCTCACCTTTATCTTTGATCTATTTTACATTAATTTTAGTAAGTGCATTTAGTACGCCCTGTATATAGATATTTAAAATTTCGTTTTG
>JAHWXV010411782.1:0-16187 GCA_024586415.1 Phrixothrix hirtus
TTTACATTTGTGCAAAATTTCACAACTTTATCATTAGAAATAAAAAAGTTATCGATTTTTGATCCGAAACAGACCTCGATTTTCCATAGTGCGCCGGTAGGAATTTTTAACGTACCAAACATCACATTGACATGGAACCTACGATTTTATTTCCTTATCTGAGAAGAAGGCATGATTTTTAAATTTTTCTCCGCTAAAATATTTACCGACCTCGATCTGGTTTGAACCCGCGTCCCTTGGATGTAGAAGCAAACATGCTAACCCCTACACCAATCAGGACCGGCGAAATAATTGCTAACGTAGGAAGCATATAGAGAAGCATAAATAATAATGACACATTAATTAAGATGAATTACGTTGTGCTGCCAAAACACAATTCTAGGGGTTTTGAAACATTAAAACTGAACGGCGCAAAATTATTTTAATAACTTTGCATTTCTATCCATGTGCACACTATTGAATGATTTTCAACTTTCAGTCGTGAGATTCAAGTAAACCGTTTAGTAATGTAACGTAAGAAGTAAAGTTAAACGTAATTATAATTTGCAATTCTGTTTTACCAACTTCAAATATATCGAAACATCAAACGAGTAGTAGCAGTATTCCCAAATATAGTAATAAGTATCATACATTTATCTTTAATTCTTTTTCCCAGTTTTTTATTTCTGAGCTTTAGGGCGCTACCATAGTTTCTAATTAAAAAAAGGAACTTTATGTAAAGTAATAGGTATAAAACAAACATATACCTAACTAATAATTATAGAAATTTTTTAAAGTAATTTGTCCAATTCAATTTAACAACTTATAAACTAAATATAAATATCTCATTTGGTTTAAAAGTATTGAAGCGCATATTTCAATATTGATGAATTTAAGATAAATTATTAAACAAACAAACCTGAAATTTTAACATGTTAACAGTTTGCACTTCAATCACCAAACTAATTTTGACTGATATAAATCGAATTAACTTTTACATTTAGACGGAATGTAAAAAATATTTTCTGGTTCAGTAATTCTATTTGATTTCGCTATTTACAAATATGTAATGTCTATTCAATTTCGCTTACGTTTTCATTTTTAAACGGCTTGTTGTCACCTGCTAAAGCAGATATCATAATTGATTTATGTTGAAGTTTTTGCAAGCAAATTGAAATATACTGAAAAGCTTCATATGTTTTATCCAATTCTAATACATTTGTAAATGTACAATAATATTGTGCAAAAAATATTGGAATTATACGAAGTTATTTTGTTACATAAGATGAACCAAGACGTTCTAATAATCTATTCAATAATGAAAAATTAAAAAGATGTAGGCGCCCTAAAATAATATATTAAAAAACAAGTTTCATAAGACGTTTTTATCACAGGAGTTCAAGTTTAGAAAACGGGCCTCGTATTCTAATGAACAAATGTAATAAAACGTCTTATAAAACGAGTTTTTTTATATAATTTTATCTATTTGTTAAAAATTTATGAAGAAACGCACTTTTTTGACATATAATTGATTTAGGGATAGTGATAGTTGGTAACAATGACATTTTGTCATTCGAATATGAAAGTTTTCTCAATTTTCTATTTGATTTTGACGTTTCGTAAGATTAATTACAAACGTTACCAACCCTTTAAAATATAATATTCCGTATTAAAAAGAAGGCTATTATGTAACTCAAATGGGTTTCGAAATGAGCTCATTTCGATACGTAAATAGATAACTATATTTTTTATTATAGATGATACATTTTCGTAAATAAAACCAAAACTAATTGTTTTGGACACAACTTAAATCGTTAATACATCTTCAGGCTTATTATTGGTGATAATTTAATTTCAGGCTGCTATAGAGTAAACAGTTGGTTTCTTTTTAATTTTTAAATTTTCAAATGACGTGGTTTATTCTTTATTATTTGATTTTAAAAGCATTTTTGTTAATAACAGATAAAAATAAAAGTTTTACATACAGTCTGTTGATAAAATTACGATAAATGCAAATTAAAAACTGTAAAGTGGTGGAAATTAGATAACATGTATAAGCCTGAACATGTACCTAACAATTTAATTTGTGTCTAAAACAATTAAATTAGGTTTCATTTATCAAAACGCTCGCTGCCAATGTACCGTTCATATCTGTTGAAAGACTACATCTTTTAATTATTATACTATCACCCAAATTATAAATAACTACAAGAATACCTATTAAATTCTTAGAAATTAGTCCAGCTTCAAAACATGTATGCGCAAAAGCATCGCAATACAAAAACGCCCCTTGCAATTCCCTATCATGAAAATAGTTCATAAATGGAATAAGAATTTTTTCAGGGTCGCTATTGAAGAACGACAGCTCAACTAACCTCCTTTGGCTGAAGCTAATCGAAATTCCAATTCTTAGAGATTGCTGTGGTAATGCTTCATCTTTAAAGTGTGATGTTATCGCTTTTACTTACTGTTAGTCATTTTAAAAATAGTGAAATATCGTATCCACAGGATTTTAATTTACATCTAAGTTCTATTTCATATACGCATTTCTTCCCATTTTATAATTGAAGCAAATCTTTTCTACATATTTAAAATTCATTTTTGATAAGCTTTAATCAATTAATTATTCAGTTTTCCTACATTCTTTGTTTAAATCAATTTCTACAATATCTTAATATGTTTCTTGGTTATCTTCCTTCATAAATATTTTAGATTTATTTTACTTGCGAATTCTTCAGCGATTGATTTTAACCCCCTCGGTCCTCCATTAAAGTTTTATGTTAGTTAGATGTGCAGTTCCGGCTCTAAATGGTTGCACAATCTTTAAAAGTTTAATACAATTTACAAAATAAACAATATATTAAGATAGGTATTGTAGCGTTTTTATTGAAGCAATAAGTAATCGCGTCAGTTACGCCAAAAAGTATGTTCGGGATTTGTTTTTTTAAAGAGAAATATGTACAGCCGTTAAGTGAATTGTTCGAATTCATAGGCCCAAAAGAATCTCAATATGGCATTTTGGAACCCAAATATTTTCTTTTAAATTACCTGGAGTAATGCCTAGCATACCGTAGTACCGAAAGAGCTTGTCGAAGACGTTCGGATGCCGACAAGTCTGTAAAGTAAATTTCATCATATATTCTCGGGTCACTTTCATTAAAAATAGTTCAACTTTAAATTTTATTTGACTTATTTGAGAAATAAACCAGTTTATTAGTAACTATTAAGCATGTGAGTAAAAATTGTTCTACGCAATAGATGTTAGAGTGCAAGTACTGATTTTAGAACCTGTGTTTTATTTACAATTGCAATCTGTTGAATAGATGTATTTGTTGAATTTAAAATTTTTTTTATTACAATGTAGGATAGTTATTGAAGTACAAGTTCGAGAACGTACTTTGTATTAATAATTGTAAAATTATTGTACATATGCCAGATTCATTCAATGCAGGTATAATTAATTGACTCTATTAGCAACTTGAATAGAAAGAGGTTAGGTTATGTTCAATCCTTTGCTGAGTCCATTTACCTCTAGCGCCCTTGAACAGCTCAACATTGTTGTTTATATCGTTCGTAAATTTTTGAACATTAGGTATGCTTTTATCACAACCATTTAGTATTAAGATAAAAAATGCACGACCTTAAACTGTGAACATAACTGTGGCCTTCTTATTGGAAACTTATTTCAAATTAACACCGATATTAGTACAATTATTTGCACGCTCTGATAATAACATTAATTGCACTCCCAAATTGTAGTCCTTTTAAGGGTGTAAGCTGAAATTTTCTGTGATTCAAATAACACTTTTCGTATGAAATAGTGATAAAATTCTCTCTTCTACTTGTGAAGACTGGTGGACGTAATCCTTGAACGATTGTTCCTTAGTAAAGATGAAGTTATTAGACTCTTATAGTAATAAAACAGCGTGTAGAAAAAGAAAGCCCAAATTTTAAAGCCAGACAATCATCTAAGATATTAACAATTTGCTAACAACACTTTACTGCTGAGGAAAACGATTGCTCGCATTGTGTTTTATATTTTCGATGACATTATATTCTGTGTGAGCGGAATAATCAACAGATACTATCTAAAAATCTGGAAATCGGAAAACACACATGGTATAAGGGAGCATATTCGAAACAATCAGAAGGCTAATGCATAGTGGAGACTAATGTATAAAGGAGTCTCAGCTATAACAGAAATAAACAAAATAAACTTGGCAATAGAAAATTAAAATCCGTAATAATAAAATTACGCAATTTACCACCAAGTCTTATAAGTAATACTTTTCTAATTTTGCAATACTCTAATCTAAGTTTTTTTAGTAATCAACTTCTTTTATAGGATATTACACTTTTAAATCCCTAGACGGCCGTGGACATTACGTATTTATAAGCTTGTAATGTACGTACGCCATTGCTTCGAGTTTACCTTTTTGCAAAAAATTAATTAAGTAAATTTTTACAGTACAAACTCAATGCTACATTAATTGTATTTAGTTAAATTACATAGAATCATTTCTTTAATACAAAACATCCTGTATATATTTCGTTTAATTATTATTTATATAATTAACACGCATTTAGCTGACTATCATATTTATTTATTTATTCATTTACTTTTAATTACCGTTGCATTAATTAATAATAGAATTAGGAATATTTTAAAATTTGTTGTATGAACTATTAATCCAACAGTTCAAGATTTTTGACCTTAGGCAATAAAACATTACCTATGCAGATAAAGTGGCTTGAACTCTGTGTATAAATAACACGTATGGCTAGGGTAGATACGACAAAAATAATTTAGTTCTAGCCATTAATGGAATTTTTACATATTTAAATTGATTTAATTGCTTTATGTTAATTAAAATGAAAGTTATTTAGTTAAGGATGAACTCGTATTGTTAGCTGCTATTTATGCATAACTTTTGATTTTGTTAATGCATGCAATTACACCGGCACAATTATTTTTGTTAATTACTTTTAATTAGAAGCGTCCCATTAATATTCTTTATTACTACTTCAGGAAAATTAAATTACGCATCTAATGATATGTTAATTAGTTGTAAAATGTTTTAATCAAGGGAATTAAGTAACTAGAAATCCGTTTCTCCTTGAAGTTACAGATAACAATTTCATATAAAAACATGCGTTGTAAAGTCAAATTTCAGAGTGACTGTTAACCGCCGTTGCTGGTGGAACATCTCACCTGAGAAATAAGAGAGAACGTTTACCGCCGTTGCTGGTGGAACATCTCACCTGAGAAATAAGAGAGAACGTTTACCGCCTTTGCTGGTAGAACATCTCGTCCAAGAAATAATAGAGATCTTGTCGCCTTTGATAGTAAATCAACTCATTCGTAAAATTCAAATATTCATTCCGAGAATTATAGGTTATGAATTACCCCGTAAATGAGTGGTAGATTTAACCCTGTGAATTGTTGTTTTAATAAATCCATAGAATTCAGTTTATGTTTCATAAATTAAAATTTAATACAGAAAAACAGTACTTTTGATACAGGCCGTATTGTTCCAGAATTTAATAGGAACGAAACGCTCTGATGTATTTCATTTTAAAGGATCACAAAGTTTATTTACTTGCATTGTTTTAGATTTTGAATTCAATTAATGAACAAAAGTACAATTGTCATTTAGTTAAGAACTATTTATAATTAACACTCGTCGAGGTGTGTAGGAACATCTCGAATTCCTTCCCTAAAGTTTGACAAGGGGTCGCTCTGAAACTCGATCCATCTCGTCTCGTTCGAACTTGTTCCACTAAATATGCCCAGTTTAATTATAAATAATCAACCACTAAACGATAATTAGCTAAGTTAAATTTTACCATAATTAAAACCGCGACTTAAACAATAGTATATGCATATGCAAGCGCCATTTTGTGATCTATCATCGGTAAAGAATCGTATTGATCGAAAATAATCATCGTAAAAAATGCATTAATGCGCTATCTACGTTTAACAATTTCAAATAGTATGGATGTCAACTAATTTAAAGGTTAATACCTAAAATAAAATACCAGGATTTGTATAATTTAATTTATTATGTTAAATAAATGACTTTTATGTTACAAAGCCTTATTTTTAAATATATTATTATACAAGCAATTAATAATATAATAATATTACAAAAGTAATATAACCGCTGTACATGTAAGTAGTTGCAAATAGAAGGATAAATAAAAATCAAAACAGAATACAATTTGGAACAATAGTCAAGCAATTATTCTGAGTTAAAATTAATTGTAAATGGTTTAAATTAAAATAAATCACATTTCCAGTGCTACACAGTTAAATACAAGTAAAAGTAAAATTTTAAAAAGGTGTACGCCTAACCCTAAAAAAATAGTAAAATGCACATAACTTGCGAACTACAACTAAATTAAAATCAGAAGTGTTAATTCAGCTAATTACAACAAGAGTCTTGGCACAAAAGTATATACAGTACGTACAAAATCAAAAGTTAAAAACAACCTTAAACCAGTAGAGCTTATAAGCTCCAATTCACATTGGGAAGCAACTCTGTAAATAATTCTATGGTGTACATAAATGAAGTAAGTTTTAGGTAGATAGTTTCCGAAGTATCCAACGTGCAGTCCTGACCCAAACTCCGACTTAAGAGCTAAACCCGAGGTATTTGTAACACTGTTTAAGCATTCCCGTTATAAGTTTTGATACATTGACCAGCCACGTTACAAGCTCTGAACGACGACTGTCAACATGATTGAATTCATTTGCGTCAAAGTAAATCTATCAACAGGAACAAGAAAGTTATAACCTTATAACCATTTTATTTTCAAACCGCTATTGTGTAATTAACTACAAACCTATAACTATGTAAACCTATTGTAACAAATTAGAAGCGACAATAATAGTAGCGAACATTCTTAAACATTTAGGAATACTGCAGAAGGTTATTCAGAACTCAAATAAATGATAAAATGACGAATGACTCATTACTATAACCGATATCTAACTAAATAAATTCAAGGATTTGTTACAGACTATCAAAGAGATTGACGCCAATACTTACATCTATTCTTGATAGCGTATCGGTCAGCTGTAAACAAGACGACAGGAGAGACTTCAGCTAAAGTGTTTATTAGACGCGCAATTAGACTACCGTGTTTTCTAAAGTTTGGTAGCAAGCTTGGGGAGGAGGAGGTTGCTGAAAATTCATATACCGGTCTTCGAAAGAAACTAAACACATTTCACGAAAGAGTTCGTACTAGTATCCAAATTGTCAGTTATCGAATAAAGTTCCGCTATGATGTAAATTCCAAAACAGGAGAACTTTAACGCAATCATCTGATTAGTTGTATCAGCCTCGGCGACGTTGAGGCCTATCTCTCAAATTTCCAAGCCCTATAAAATAAGAAAAAGGATCACCGATATAATCTATAGAATAATGTAATTGCCTAGAGGAAAACCCAAAGTGATGCACATGAATCGGTTAACCCTCCCATTCTCTGGGAAGAATGCAAATCCAGAACAGCTAGAATGTGAACAAAGGACGAACTATGTAGAATTAGAAAAATTAGAAGTCAAGAACAACGAACAGTCATTTACCGAATCCATGTCAACCTATTTGGGACTCCATGAGATCTAAGGAAACAAATTTTTTCCGGTGATGGTAGAAAGTTATCCGTATCAAAGCTCGGCTGCAGTCTAGATCAGCTTGTTGAAAAAAGTATTTCGAGATACTGGTATCAAGATCCTGGTGTGTAGTTGGAATTTAAAAGGAACATCATCATCTATGAGATCTGTGGACTGCCACATTTTCAAGCTGCAAGTAAGAATCGTAGTGCAGATTTCGACATTCGCAAACAAAGGTAGAACCATTGCAAAAACAAAGTCCAAGGTCACTGTTACAGAACATAACAGTCTCAAGGAGAGACAGTGTAACAAAACTAAAAACGACAATAGTAATATAGAACATTTAGAAATACTGTAGAAGGTTTCTTACAACTCAAATAAATGATGTAATAACGAATGACTCATCACTATAATTGATATCTGTCTAAATAAATTCAAGGTCAGCAATTAGTCATGGCATTGCAATTTATTATATCATCATTATGACTAATTTATTCCTTACTATTCTGGAGTTTTTCTACACTCCTTCTTTCTATATAAAGACCAGATTAAATTCCTTTAGTTTAGTTTCTCTTAAGAATCTTGTCTCATCAAGTAGGTGTTATACATAAATAAAAATATAAACGTATTGTTAGTGTACTGCGAAATAAATGTTTAAGTAAATAAGTGTAAATAAATAATCCTAATATTAATGAATATAAATAAAGATTTTTAAACAATTAACTAGTTTCGTTGCACTGTGCTTTGTTAGAACAGTACTTGGCACACATCACACGATCGGTTGAATACTGCATTTATGCCTTACAATCTAATAATGTGTATGGCTTGTTACACAATAACACAATGCTTCGAATGTGTGTGTAACTGAGCAGAGTGTAAAAGGCCATCCTTATTATAATATGGAGTTTAAATTCCAGCACACATTCGCTGCACTCAATTGACTGTAGGTTGTACGTCGCGTAATGTTCTAACAAAGCGTATCTTAAGGCTGTTGACCATTGCGATGTCGGCAAGATTGTAGCACGTTGATGAGCGAATGTGAAGTCGGCGTTGGTAGCGTTGCAACATAGGTTGTGGTTGAAAAATAAAAAAAGTTGGTTGGTGAATTATTCGAGTGATGTTCGATAAGTAATTAGAACGGCAAACGTACTTGATATAGTGGAAGTTGGTCGCGATCGATGGTCGCAGGCAGCCCTGGATGAATATCGCAGTGCCTGAAACATTATGGAACTTGGAACTTCGTAGTTTGGCGTAGCTCGACATAATTAAATTAATTCATATGAGGAATGGAAAGGAACATCATTGTTAGTTCAATTCCACACCTAAAGGGACGGGATACTATAGACATGCCTAAAACCCCTACATCAGCCAAATATAGAAAGTAAACCTAAGTAAACTCAAAGATGGGTTTGGAAGGTAATGCGAAAATAGAAATTAATGGAAATAGTTCCCCGGCAATTACCTCAGAGTAAGAAGTCTCTGTTGATTCAGAAAACTACTTGAAATCAGAATCGGAACAGGCGGTTCCGGTAATCGACCCCAATACCTCCTGAATGCTAGACGGTAGTGCTAACTACTACACCACCCCTACTAGGTATGTATATTAGGAAATTCTGGGATTTATATAGCATCCCAGAAATACTAAAAGGCCATAGAAGATGCATAAGCCAGAATTGCACCTCCGGTTATAAAAGGACATATTCATATATTAATTAGATCATTGGATGCGAAATGGCGTTGTATTGGGGTTAAATACGCATGTGCCGATGACAATAACTGAGTTATGAATTACACATGTGCAGTGTTAAGAAAATCTATCGAATTGACAATTCTCGTCTAATGTTAATATAATATAATTTTTGAATAATTTTGTCTTTATTATTATATTATTATATTATTTTTAAAATTTTACTCTTTATAATGCCTTTAGCTTTGAATATGATTTTACTTAAATTTATTTTAAATCGAAGCATGGTAAGAGTAGGTAATATGTATTTAATAAGAAAGGTAAGTAATAATTTCGGTAAAGATGTAAAATAAAAATAGTAAAACGCCAAATTATAATGATTTAAGAAAATTATTTTAGAGCGTGTAATTTAAGGCCTTCATGTATTTAAGTTTATTACGTTGTCTAATTCGGAAAATAAAGCTGTTACCTAATTAGGTTTTTCAATTGAATAAATATAGTTATAAAGTTCCATTAATACCTTTTTTTTGTATAAATAATTATCATTAGTCACTTTGATTATAATGGCTGGTTACGAGCAATTGGACTATAATTCTAACATGATTATTTACTTGACATTATTCATAATTTTAACTGTTTAAATAATACGTCCCTTGATAGTTTAGATATGAATTCGTCATTCTATAGCAGTAGCTTTATACAAAAAAATTTAGTTAAATTTCCACAAGAGTAGTTCCACTTAGCTTTATAGTTCAAATTTTAAACGTTTTTTGAATGTTTTAACATATAGGTTGCAAAAAAAGATATAAGTATAACAAACGATATAACCTAATTTAAGTTTTTCAGGAAAAGGATTTTTTTAAAACGGAATTCAGAAGTATTACTGAATAGCTCTCGTTTATGAAAAATATAAAAACAGGCTGACTAATTACATATAGTGATTTCGTAAAGTAACCCATAAATTCGATAAAAACTGTCTAAATTTTGTTTTGAAAAATGTCAAACGACTAAAATAATTTCCCATTTTCTTGTATATTTTTTTAAGATTTGTCCATTTTTCAAAAAGTATGACGTTATCGATATTTTGTTTAAATAGCAACCCCCATTTTTAATTACGGAACCTTAAACAGCGTATTTGTTTACGTACAACAATGTTAAAATTGATGTAGGTGACATAAAAAATTTTCGAGAAAAATGACATTGAAATTTAAAAATCATAAAATTTATTGACAATGCTAAATATTAAAAGTGCGGCTTGTTTTTTAGCATGGAAACCAGATAATTTTTTTGAGGCCTGTCAGTGATAAGAATTTGGCATTTTGATTTGTAGGATAGTTTTCCTTAGTTTTCATTAGACATATGTAACTAGCGTCTTTGCAGTGTTTGTTAAGTATTTACTTTATTGTAATATTTCTAAGAATGGTCAAGTTAAGTGAACGTAAAAGAATTGAAATTATTTGCATCCTCGGTTTTGGAGACAGGGTGTGCGCAAAAAGAAGTAATTCCATTATCAATGAAACTTATCCTAATCGGCAACCTATTTGTAAAAGCACAGTGAGTAGGATTAAATCTAAATTCAGGGAATTTAGACACGTTCGTGATCTTGCTAAATCAGCTCGGCCGTTAGTGAAAGAAGAAGATCGGCTTAACGTTTTGTTAGCAGTAGAATATAATCACTACACTACGTCTTCGGAAATTGCTTCTACTTTCAATTTGGTACCATTCACCGTCTACAAGGTATTCAAAAAAGGAAAGTATCATGCGTATAAGGTGTGCCTGGTCCAGGAACTTTCTGGTGACGACTTTGATCGTAGAAATCAGTTTTGTGAACAAATGCCGGCATTATGTTATAATGAAGATAACTTTGTAAAGAATATCATTTTTCTGATGAAGCTACCTTCCTTTTAAATGATAATGTAAATAAATAAAATTGTCATTATTGTACTGTAGAAAATCCTCATTGGATGATGGAGAGTCACACTCAATGACCTGAAAAAGTGAATGTGTGGTGCGGTATCGTTGACGAGAGAATTTTAGGGCCTTATTTTTTGGACGAAAATTTAAGCAGTGCGATGTATTTAGATTTTCTTCGGGACAACCTCATCGCCGCACTAATAGCTTTGTAACCAAATCCAGCCGAAGCTAATCTTCTCAGAAATAACTTGTTGTTTCAGCAGCATGGGGCACTTCCGCATTACACAGCCCCTGTCCGACCCTACTTAGATGACGTTTTCCCAAATCCTTGGATAGGAAGAAAATTGCTGATTGAGTGGTCAGCCAGATCGCCAGATTTGACACCCCTAGACTACTTTTTATGAGGACACTTAAAAACTAAGATATATCGTAAGCGGCCAGTGAATTTGGAAAATTTAGAAGACAGAATTCGTACAGAAATTGAACGTATCTCTGCAAAAGTTATCAACAATGTGCAAAGAGAGTTTATTAATCGCCTTGGTTACTCTCAGGTCACCAACCGTACAAATTTTGAACACTTAATGTTGTTACTTTTTATAATTTACACTTCAATGTCATTTTTCTCAAAAATTTTCTTGTCACCTACATCAATTTTAACCCTGTTGTACGTAAACATCCGCTGTTTAAGATTCTATAATAAAAAATGGGGGTTGCTATTTAAAAAAAATATCGATGATGTCAAAATTTTTTAAAAAATGGCAGAAAATCTTTAAAAAAATATACAAAAAAATGGCAAATTATTTTAATTATTTGACATGCCCGAGCGATTTAAAAAAAATTAGACAGTTTTTATCGAATTTATGCGTTACTTAACGAAAGCACTGTATAATATTTTACAATCATTAACAAAGATAAAACATCTTTTGATTACAATTTTATGTCTTTACGGGTTTTTACTTTAAAAAGAAATGTGAAAATAAAGAAATAATTGTTGGAATAGTTAAGTTTACAAGCCAAAGTTATTGTACAGTTATTGCAATATAATACAATAAAATATAAAGGGATTATTTTAGTTATTTCTAGCGTTTCTTTAATCGTTTACACATTTCTACAACATTGAATTTTTATGTGTTCGAACCTCACATTGTCTATATTCATGGGTTTATTTTTACTGATTTTATTTTCCTAAAACACAAAGGCTTTACCTCGTTTGGCTCAGTCAATTATTTAAATTTCACTACTTCATGCTTTGCAGGTAATAAAAATAGACTTTTCAAATTGAATTTATAAAAACTGGATATTCAAAATTGCATTATTTAGGGCGCAACTTCCCTTTTAGGTAAATCTTACTTCTGTTTTATACACTTTTGAGTAATTAGTTCAATCAAGACTGACCTAACGTCAATACACTTGCTAACAGATGAAATAAATCGACTCCTTTTAAATTTTAAATTTTATTTAATACCAACAAAAAATAAAAATCAAACAAGCAAACAAATGAATTCGAAATTAAAATCGACCACAAGTTTAGTTTAGCTTAGCTAGAAACGATTGGCTTCCAAAGAATTTTATTTCAAACTTAACTTATACCAAGACGAGGTCGTTGATAGCTTAGCAGGCCGGTAAGTACATAATGGTCTCATACTCTTTAGACACTGCTTTACTACAAATTAAATAACAATAGAATAAAAAAATCTTTGTTCTGAAGTGTAATACAATTTTAATTAGTACAAAATACAATACAATAATAAAACCTAGAAAATAACAAAACAAGTTAACGTAGATAAATTTTAACATAGAGAACGTTTAAATGACGGATATCACATTAAAATTCCTTTGCAAATAAATTATTATCAAAAAATGAAAGTCCAATTAGTAAATTATTATTTTAAATATCTTCAATGACTATGAAATTTATTTGTTTGAAAATAATATGTAGGTACTATTAAAATATTCCATGACGATGCACAAATTCATTTATTTAATGTAATAAAATAATTTTTGATCATACTTTATCGTATATCCCAAAAATAACCGGAAATACGAAAAAAATTAATACCCCTTATTTTCATTTTGCTGGTTATTTCTGAAGGAGTCTGATGTATACATTCGAATATGACAGTGATTGAAGTATACACAGTACGACAATTAATTTTTTAAACTGGTGCCATATCTCAACAAGTATTGTAGATATCTATTGAGTGGTAGCATCACTCCAAAGGTCAATCATTTGTCTATCTAAAGCGCCTATTTTCATGCGAATCACATAATAAATGACAAAGTTATGAAATTTATTTCTAATCAAATTGTTAATCTAAGTTGAAATTGTATCACGGAGCAAAGATCGGTTATCAAATTTAAAGCAAGACTTAATAAAAGTGCATCAGAAACATTCCGATTAATGCATAAAGTATATGGCGGTGCTTTTTTAAGTCGATCAAATATTTTCGTGAGGCATAAACGATTTTTGAATGGTGGAGAATCGCAAGAAGATGACCAACATACGGGAAGGCCAATTTCAATTTGAAAACCTGAAACGATTCAAACAGTAGGTAATTCTATTGCAAATAACCGCAATGCTCCACTGAAAATGATAGAAGCGGCTACGAACATCAACCGAGAGACGATTCAGACCATTATTCACGAGGATTTGGGCAAAACAAATGTTTGTGCTAAGTTTGTTAATGAACAAAAAGTAACGAGGGTTAGGCATTCCAGAAACACCGTTGTAGATGCCAGAAATGATCCAAACTTCCTGAAATCAATTGTTACTGGTGATGAAACATAATGCCTTCAATATGATCCAAAAACTAAGCGTTAAAGTGCGGAATAGAAGTCGAAAAATTCACCACAAGCCAAGAAAGCACGAAAAGTGCCTTCAAAAATCAAGACAATGATGTTCATCACATTCCTTGATAATAAAGGAATTATCCACAAACAATTCTTTCCACCTACTCAAACAATTACTGGCGACTGTTATCTTGCAGTTTTGAAGCGTACGATGGCCAGAATCTGTCGCATCCTTCCCGATTATCAAGATCCAGACAGTTGGATGTTGTTGCACGATAACGCGCCATTTCACAAGTCACTCATTGTTCGTCAATTTTTGGCCAAAAATCAAGTTTGTGTACTCAATCATCCGCCATATCCACCTGATTTGGCCCCGTGCGACTTCTCGCTATTTTCAAAATTGAAATTGAAGTTAAAAGGATGTTGTATCGAAGACATTCCGACTAACCAAACAGCTTCGACACGGAAACTAGAGGCAATACCACAAAATGAGCTGAATCATGTATTTGAATCATTTTTTGATCGCTGTAACAAATGTATTGAAAAGCAAGAGAGATTATTTTGAATAAAATCAAATTGAGATTTCGTGTATTTTGTTTCTATCGTGTTTGATTGGTCCAGTCCTAAAAATTACTTTCGCACTGTGTAGTTAAAACAATTACTGAACTACTTTTTGGAATAATTACTCAGTAATGCCATTATATTCAAACGTTGAATAATGGTATTTAAAATAATCCCGCATTTACAAAAATCATCGCAAAAAATACCAATGTGCTCTAAAATTTTGTAAATTAATGTGAAATAAAATTAATATCTTAATAAAGCTTGTTGGAAAATACATACTTAAATTATAATATAACAGAATACAAACGCAATTAACGTCTGATTTATTGTGTTTAGTATATATAAGTAATGCAGAAATTAGCCTACCCGGACTGACTCGTACTACAAATACTGAGGCGACCCTGCCTGCTTGTTAAACTATCGATGGCGTCTGCCTAGATCGGTATCACTATTACTTACTTTATATGACTGTATAAGTATTTAAAAAAATAATCTGAAAACAGTTTGCTTTTTGTAACTTGAAAACTAAAACTAGCAACGGTAGGGTTACCGAATCTAGTATCAGTAGTTCTTTTGTTTGCCACTTCGAACATTTTTGCAGTTTTAAATTTTACAGATAAATCGATCAAATTTTTGTCTTATCACCCGCATGACTTCTGATTACAGTTTCTTACCCATATAATTAGCGCGTTTCAACAGGCAATTGAATTTTCCAATTTTCAGAAAATTTTGGTTTTCCCAATTTTCAACTACCAATTCCAATATTTTATCTTAGAATATTATTTCAAGTCGTGGCCCCAGCATTTATTCACTATTAATCCAAATCTCGACCTAACCTTATTTCGTTCACAGCCGAATTTTCTATATTCTCCCAACCATTGTTTTCCTTTCTATCAATTTAACACCGCACTTCTTCACTCGAATTACACTTCGAAATTAATCACAATTATTTCTTCCGGCACTACAAAATACGCCTTGTGGAGTATCTAGCTGGAAAACAAAAGTATTTTATATCTAGCTAAAACTAGGTTTGCAAGAATTAATATTTCATTTCGCTAGCAACAATCATTATTGTTTTATATGAAACTACGCTGTTTCTTGAATAGCGAGTTCCACTTCGCGCACTAGGGCGCACTTATTTGAACTCACACGGAATTTCGCGTTCCACATCTATTTACGGATTGCACTGGTTGAGAATCGCGCGTTCCACTTGATTTCCTGCCCCAACAAATTCGCTCCCGGGGCAATGTATTTTGCACCGTCTTGAGTAGTCGGCGCAAGTTAGGAAACTAGTAATTATCTGTCAATTCGATAGTTCTATAATAAAAATCTACTCGAAGTTTGAACTTATGTTCTGTGGTTTCAACGATGAAATATATGATAGCTGGTGCTTTAGAAATTTTATATTCTTCTGAAAGCGGTGTTGATGCTGAGAAATTAATGCAAGTTGCAAGATTTATATCGGAAAAAACGGAACTACAAAAAATTAAAAATTATTTAGATGTGATTTCCCAACTTTCAAAACAGTAGGTAGATACTTATAGTTTTATTATTTAATTAATAATATTTATTGTAGTAGTTTAAATTAAACTTCCGTTTTGGAATACGATGAAGCTACTAATTGGCAAATTTAATAAT
>JAHWXV010411784.1:0-19216 GCA_024586415.1 Phrixothrix hirtus
GAAAGGTATTCGACCCTTTAAGTAAATTTACAGGTGGAAACCGCCTTTAAAATACACAATTTTATAAACAGTTTAAATAATACGTTTGCTGCATTGATAAAAATTAACGTACACTATCCGATTAATTAGTATTAACAGACTCAGAGCAATGCAGTAAACATGGAATTAAACGTGGATTTCTACTTATGGTGACATCTAAAACAAATCGTCTATGCCAAGCCTGTCAACAACATAGATGATCACCGTCAACGTATTTAAGATGGGTTTAACCAAATTCGCAACACACCAGGTGTTTGTGAAAGGGTAACATGGTTCCTCAGAAGACGTGCAAAACAATGCATTTTAGCTGGATGCAATCATTTGGAACATTTACTTTAGAGTTTCGTTTATGTGGATTTTGTTTTGTTATTTCTAATTAAATTGTTTTTTATTTTGAGTCTTACTTTTTTCCGATTGATAAATAAACCAGTACAATTATAAAACACAGTTTTAGCGACAGCCGTTTACAGAAGTGCGTTTTTCTCGAAAACGGTTGCCCTGAGCGACTTCATACAAGAGTTCCCTTCTTTCGTGAAAATTATTAGTCTTTATGATTATGATACTAGAATTGCGAAATTTCGTAGAATAAAAAATTTATGAATAAAGAAGTACGCTCTGCCCCCCCCCCATCCCATAGCTGACGCCTCTGATCATTCTCAAATTTTAATTTAGGACTGTTATATCACATTGGACAGTCATGTTGAATCCAAAATCTCATCAATTTATCTCTTACCGTGTGATAGCTGTGATCGAAAAGGCGTTTTTTGGCGCCATCTTTAGAAAGCTATATCTTTCTTAGGAAGCATTTTAGAAAAAAAAGTATTACTAATTTCGTCTTAGATTTAAATCTAGAATACGCTCCTGAAACAACGGCCCGTACTTATGTGACACCCGGTATATACAAATTTAAAGTCGTTTAAATAATAATATTTTATAAACATGAAATGGTTAAATCATCTGCTTACGTATGAATTTATAACCCCATAATTAATGTTTCGATAGTCACGCATGTAGTATGATATTCCAAGTCAACTGCTAAGTCTTGCACAATACAATTTTGAACTTTTGCACGATTTTACTTTCATCGACAGCATTAATCGGGGTTCCTAGGCGTTTTGAACTAAAATTTGCAGTAATCATTGATACAATAAAATGCAGATATACCTGAAAATAAGACATGCAATTAAAGAAGGGGTTGTCTTCGATATACGTAAAAATTAAATGTTACATTACGTTGAGGTTAAAAGTTACGTTAATAGTCCTTTACAATAAACGTTATTCACTTCAGTTTCGTATCTAAAGTGGAATAACTTCGTCGTTAAACTTTTGTAGACGACTGACCAAGATAAGATGAGGAAGCGCTGACGAAGTTGGCGATAATTGAATTGTCAATTTACTTAAAGGCGAAGAAAATTACCACTTGCTGAAATTTCGAGCGACTTGTGCTCTTTCTGTCAAAATTCAGGTCTATGTAGGACTAAATAGAGACACGTCAATTGCCTTCAACCTTGATGTTTGAATATTCGAAATGCATTGGTTTGCTAACCTCGTCAACGATTGCTGCAGGTAAGATGACTGTATCTTGGCGACAGGTACAATTACTAATTTGTTAAGTGAAAAAGCACATCAGCTGCAAAATAAACAATTAACCTTCACATTTTATTCCTTTTGGTGCTTTAAGGGAAAGCTACGCTTTGGGATATTATAAAGCGCGAATCTTTTGCTCGAATGTAGCTACCCAATTAATTCTTTTTCATTTTATTCCACGGTATTCGAAGTCAGCCGACGTTGCGGCGTCACAATCAATCCCATCGCACAGCGGGCGCGAGGCCATGATTCTTAATAGCGACAGACTGTCAGTTATCCAGTCGTACTTTTAAGTTGACTGATACAGAACCTATTCGGACTTTAACTTAACCACTTGACGGTTATTTTTCCAATAACTTCGTCTCAACCTTTTCAATTACAACTGCAGGATTAAATATCAAAAACAATTACATTGAAATACTTTCTTTATAAAATCTGAATTTATTTTAAGAATAAGGCAAACATAATTTATCTATATTCTTTTATAACGTCAATTATTTACTAAATTAAATTAATCTTTAAACTAGAAGGCTTATTCAATAAAATGTAATTCAGCTGAACATGTAAATTCAAAATGTATTACACGTGTCTGGTTAACATAATTTGGCCAAAGAATTTATATCCTTTGAATTATAAATTATAGATAACTAAATTGCATACCATCAACATTATAATAGACTTATTTTAATAGGTTTATATACGGTGATACAAATCCAACAAAAAGCTGACCCTATATACTCGATAAAGCGAAATAAACAGCAAGAGCTCATATTATATACATGCATTTTTGAAAAGACAACTAGTCCTTCAGTGATGACTAGTGCTTGCATACAAGTAGTGTGAGTTAATATTAATGGAACTGTACGTACCGATGGCATGGACAATTTGAGTCTGGTTTTAAAAGATATTCCTCCATCAAGAATATGGAATTACGACGAGAACAATTTAAGTGACGATCTAAATGGAAAAAAAGTATTTCTGAGAGAAGCAGTAAATATGCTGAACAAATCTACAATGTTAGTCAGAGCTCCATTTCGCCAGTGTTTTGTAGAAACGCTAAAGGTGCATATTTCCCAACATACGTGGTTCCTAAACTGGATCATTTATGGTCAACGCGGATCGACAATGCCCAAAGAGGATGCGTTATGAGTCAACCTGGTTCGATACAGTAATATAGGCGAATTGGTTTGAATTTAACTGGGTCGTTAACATTACAAAAGAACTATCTGTTAAACGTATGGCAAAGGGCCTAAAAGGTTGGAGATGGCCTGGAAAGTAAAATTGTATTTAATATGAATAGAAAGATGTGTTCTGAAAGATCAATCCTCCAGAAATGGTTTCATTTTCTGTTCCCGAGATTAGTATTTTGATCTATTTAGGATATCTAGACAATGATTTATTTCAATCCAACCTAGTTTAACAATTTTACACATATCTTTTAAGTTAATTAAAGTTTGTTATCTAGATAATAGCTTTTGTCCATTTTGATTTCCAATACTGCAACACTACGATAGTAGTGTACATTAAGAAGGTATCAGTTGTCTGATAATAGTCGAGGGATGTATTATAGTCAAATTAATATATCTTATTTCCTATTTCATGCCGGATACGAACGAAAATATCGGCACAATTTTAGTAGAATAGATTAGTTTGTACCAGATGCAAATTTTGAAGAAAAACAAAATTTAGGGCCCAAGTTACCCCTACCAACTGTATGCAAAATCATATAGTGTAAACATACTGTTGTGTATATTATTGAAGACTGCAGATTGACTGAGGCGTAATGTACATTATATCGTATATCCTAAGGAATAGGGTTAAACTTAGAAATACAAGAAATGTTTTGAAAACCAAACAATTAAGAATAGATTAGGAGAGTTTTCTGCCAAGAGGCATCCACACGTAGTAACTCATTTGCACCCTGCATACTTAACGATACATTTAATATAATGTCTAATATTAGCTGTTCAGCTTAGCATTCGCTAAATTCAAGAATCATATAAATTCTGTTACGTCAGGCTATTGCTATGGCACTAAATTTTAGAATAACTACCTTTTAATAAAGGTTTTACATCTATACCCTCGACAGGTAGTTGCGTAATGAGCACAGTTGGATAATTTGTGTAACAAAAGTATAATACATCAAAATTAAAAATATTATAAACTGCTATAAACGGAACTGGAGAGAAACATTGCAATATAAGCAAGACCTATAATTGAATTCAGTTAATTATAATGTAAAATAATTTAATTAACTTTCACAATGAATTTAATTTTCATTTAAATAGAACTTGGTTTTGAAAACAAATTGAGTTCAACATTAGCAAAATTTTAGTGTTTCGTTATATAACGTATGTGCTACGTAACATTGTGAACTTTGCGGAAAGGCTACTCTCAAATTCTGCAAGCGTTTTAGTAGTTTTGTTACTTATAATTGCGTTCAGAATATATAATACAATTGAACTCTACTAAACACTCATAAAAGGTTTATTAAGTACACTAGTGTATAAATAATGTAGTCATAAGAGTAGCTTAATTTAGCATAACTAATTCTATATTTCAAATAAAATTGTTATAAAAATTACCGTTGAATATTAAAATTTTGGCATCGGTATTAAACCTTTTTCAACACAAATTAATTGAAATGTAATTTAAACACGTATTTTTTAAGCTAAGTGGTATTTTGAATTAATGGCCGTTTCTTACTGACAGTTACTCAAAAACCCAATGAGAATTGGCCGTAAAAGATTAGTGGTGTATGTAAAGTAATAAATTTTCCATATCACCGCATTTACCCTTTTTAGGAAAACTAGAAAAGCTACACAGTAGAAGTAAATAGAAAAGAAACAGGAAAAATGCTATACTTTAAAAAAAAGGTCCTTCATATGCGAAATGATTGGTAGGGCGGCGACCCTCTGTGAGCAGCATGATGTAGTAGGTGTTTTGTTATACAGTGCGAAACGAATGGCAATAAATTACTACTGGGGAGGAAAATAATTCTCCATTTCTCGGTTCCTTTTTGGTGTAGAGGCCTTACCGAGATCGCAATCTATCTAACTGTAGAGCACCCAAACAAAAAGCTTTGATTAGGAACGTGTTGTATCATCCTACTTGTCTGTTCTGATTTGTTGAAATATAAGATCTCTACAATTAAGTTCATTGTGATAGATATCAGCGTCTTTAAAAATGACGTGCATTTGATTACAGTATGAGATTTTAATTCATTTTCATTATAACAATATTATAAAATATTAATTCTCTTCATTATTTTAAATTCAAAATATTTAATGATTAATACACATGAATTTTATTAAATTTCAATCAAACAGGAAATTTTAAATATAATGCGTATTTATGGAAAATAACAAGAATTTTATTTGTCGATGCAAAAATGCGCCAGTCTTCCGTGTAATTTTACATCCATGCTTTCGTGTCATTCGCAATCTCTTCTCCTATCTCCTAGGAGACGCCAACCACCCCTAACTTGACTACCTTCCGCTGTGTAATTTCCTCTGCGAGTTCAACGACAGTCGCTTTTTGATTTTCTTTCATAACTCCGAATAGAAGTGGCTTTCTTTGAAATTCGTATTTATAAAGGTTTGATAAACTATAAATAAATATAATATTTTGCTGCATAATCGTTTTAATTCTACATTTAAAAATGGATAGCATCTAGATATTTTATTAATATCATTTTTATTGAATTTCAGATGTACATTTGACTAACGTTTGTTGAGGAGCTTCACATACGTTTAGTTTTAATTTGCTTGTCTTTGCATTGCCAAGCCACATTAGAAATGAAACAAACTTAGCCCCTAAATTACGTTAACGCTTAAAAGCAATAATCACTGAATGTTTTTTGTTGTATACCATACCTTTGATATGATCACAAAACAATAAATAAAACGTACATTCATGGAACAAGGTATTTACATAGATGTACCTAAAGAGGTTTATTTCGTCCTCACATGTATGTATTAGAAGTATCAGACTAAATAAATACACATTTTAAAAGTAATTAAACTTTTTGTATCACTAGTAACTGTATTCCATTGCATCAATGAGGAAGATTTATGACGGTCAATTTATAAATTCGGCAAACGAACATTATTCGTATTATTTATACATTATAAAATGCGTTATCAGCATATAAAGTAAAGAACGATGCTAAGCAGGACAATCTGAAATAAACTATAGTAATATAAAGATTTAACCCCTATTAGTGGGGTAAAAATTGAACATATTATAACTGGAATTAGATCTAAAGTAGTAAAAGATAGAAACTTCTTTGAAGCAGTTGAAATATTCGAAATAAAGATGAAAGAGGCTATATTCGTATGTACGAAGGCGTATCTTTCTATAATCTAGGTACTTATGAAAGAGAGAACTCAGTGCATTGAAAAGTTTCATTTTTATATACAACTATCTTCAACATTTACACATTTAGTCCAACGCCTCTCCTGCTAATGCATTTCTTCTGAGAGATCCTCAAAATATTCATGTGCAGAACATTTTTTTGACGAAAACCTTGCACCTCTAAGTTGTTTTTTAAAGTTTTTAAACGAAAACAAGTCACAGCGTGTTAAATCAGGACTGGACGTTGAAGCTTAGTGAAATCACACTCCTCGATAATGTGGTGAACGGCTCTTGAATTATGTACCATGCAGTTGCCATGAAAAAGCAAATTCCTCTCTCTAAGAATGTGATCGCTTGCCTTTCTGCAAATTCCGAGTCTTTAGTTTATAAACATCAGCAATGATAGTAGTGTCTTTCTACTTGAATTCAAGCAATAAAACAACTTAAGTACCTCAAAACATAGTTGCGATGAATTTTACAGAAGAAAATTATATTTGGACTTTTCTTGGTGGTGGAAAATCCTTGTAATCTTGTTATACTTAGAGATTCTTGTGATATCCTCAAGTCTAGTTAGCTGTAACATTTCGCGAAAAAAGATTCTATCGCTTTGACGAGCACTTCATTTTCCTTGACAAGTTCTTTTTCCCGTAAGGTTTTGCTCTGGTGTAATCAGTATGAGAGCCCAGCTCACGGCTACGTAAATCACCATGCCAAATTTTTAAACCAGTACTTTCGGATAGGTTAACAGCCGTAGTAGCCATGGAAATCTTCCTCCGCCGATTGGGAAACACTAATCTTCAGCTTTCCTAGTGATTTCAGCAGACCTTTCCTTAACAGGCTGTCCTTAATTTTAGTCACCCCGTACCGACTCTCTGCCCAACTTAAACTATTTAGGGCAAAATTTCACTTAGAAGCATGATGACCCTTCGTCTTCATAAACAGTAGTCATGCATTTATGGATAATTCTTGGCCTATGACATTTCTTCATGGGGGACATTATGACACAGCCATATTCAAGATTTTTATCACTAAGGGGTGATTTCACCACGAAGTCCTAAGAAATTACTTTACTTAGCAATTCTTAGCTAAAGAAACGTCTTAAGTAACTCAAGTAGAAACGCATTTCACAATGATAAGAACTTTTTATTTCTGCAGTTCTTAGACAAGTTATAGTTTCGAGTACTTTTTTGCCCTAAAATTACAGGTTACATATAAGTGAACTATTTCCGAACCGAATTAACCTTACTTATTTAGCATAGCTTTTGTGATTTGTATTCGGTATTTACGTTCATTTCGGGTTCATATTTTGTTATTATGGTTTCTTGGTTATATGTTCTTGTTGTGTATCGTATTTTTTATTGTTATTTGCTTATCTGCTACTTTGAGGGTGGAGATGGACAATAGAAAACGTGCAGATAGTTTAAATTCAACTAAAATTAAAAATAAATAATTGAGTAGAAATGCATAGCAATTTGTTAAATGAATAATCGGATTTTGCGATTAATAGGGCAAAAGAATAAGAATGGGAATCCTTAACAAAAATTTTAATAGCAATGGAACAACAAAAGAGTAAAAATCAAATTTGTATACACGATAGGAAATGCTGCTTTAAATCCTAAAATCTATTAAACAATGAATAACTGTATGGAATAAATTATTGCCCATTATGCCACTTCACGTGGGAAATTGTTGGATTACAATGTTTTGCATAGATGCATCTTAATTGATTAATAAAATTATACTATGTTATGCAATGTGAATAATTGAAGTAAATGTCTTAGGGCCATTAGTGCATTATTATACAAATTATGATTATTAAACACATTATTTTGATTTATAAGTATTGCAGGCCTAAAATCTAAGATGTACGGTTGAAGTTGAAAATCAGAAGTCTGTGAAGTTAGCACGTCTGCCAGAGGCACTAACGAAAACTTTTCAGCCAATCATTAGTGATTTATTAGTGCTTCTTAGTGCCTCATTAAAAAAATTTGCCACACCAAGCGTTTTCGAAAAAATGACAATTTAAAATGATTTGCTAACTTCACGCTTCATTGAAAGCACTAACGAAAATTTGTATGCTAGTTGTTGGTACTCCGTTACTGTAATAAAAGTATTAAACGCGTGCTTCCCGTTATGTGCTATAAAAGTTAATTTTTTGAATGAAGATGAGTTATCAAAGTTCCAACTATTTTGGCAGTCGTAGATGAGGATATTTGTGCGGTGAAATATTTTCAATAAGGTAAGTATTTAAACATATATTTAAAATAGCCTTAAAGTGGATTAAATAAATATACAATAAAAATAATTACACTTAAATGGTGTACATTAACGGCCACCCATCAAATTACTAATCATACGCGGCCCTGCTCAATTCTTCAGCTACCCCCAATTAATCGATTCATGCAATTTTCCAGAGAAACTAATTTGTATATATGAAAGGATGCCAAAGGCTTAAGAAACGTAGTAACTTTAAAGAAAATCATTATAACGTTTTCAAGAAAATCGCAAAAAACGAAATTAATATGAATAAAATGGCACTTCCGGCTACCCAATTTTAACGAAAATCTTGCTGTCGTATGCTATAAATATCAGAACTGAGAACATGTATTTCCTCTAAAAACTGGATATCGAAAATTCTCTGCTAAATATCTCAATTGGCTTAACTTTTAGTTAATAAACCCATATATTTATAAAAGAATAATGTATATAAAACCTGGTACAAGGTCGTTTTCAAACTCATCAAAATGTTATATTTAATATTAAAATAGATAGAATTTTAATGGAAAACGCTATTTCGGGCCTCGTAAGTTCAAAAGTAGTGTTTTTAAAAATTATACGTCGCATGTGGCTGCATATTTGTTTGTTGTAAAAATAATACAAAAACAAAAAGTCGTAGAAAATTGAACTTTCATATTTAAGCACAAAGAACACGTTATAATTTTTATCACAATCGGTTAACCGGAAGTGCCATTATATGTATGTTATTTTTAGGTCTTTTGGGATTATCTTGAAAATTGCTGTTATGATTTTCCCTTACTAGATTTCGTAGAGCGTTAGTGTTCCCTGATATGTGCTAACCGTTTCTCCGAGAAAATTGCCAGAATCGACTGATAAGAGGACCTCTATAGTGTGGTTATAATTTGGATGGATAACTGTTCAAAATATCATTTCTGAAATATATTTGGATGAATAACACCCTAAAACTTAAAATTAAATTAAAGCTAACACAAGAAAATCAGGTGTTTTCTCACACTAGATTTTTAATACATAAAAAATGCCCTCTAAGACCTTTTATATTTCCTAGACCACTGAATAGGTAATTTTATATCTAAATCTACTTTCCTACATATACTTTGTCTAATGAGACACTAAGAAGTACTAATGATTGATTGAAAAAATTTCGTTAGTGCTTTCAACAAAGCGTGAAGTTAGCACGCCATTTTGAATTGTTGATTTTTCGAAAATTGGCGTGGAAATTTTTTTTAATGAGGCACTAAGAAGCACTAATGATTGGATGAAAAATGTTCGTTAGTGCCTCTGGTAGGCGTGCTAACTTCACGGACCCGAATATCAGCAGTAATAGTTAAAGCTACTGAATCACTTATAGGCAAATATTTTTCAGTTAAACAATTAAGGCGGAATCTAGAACGTAGGATTCTGCAATTATAAAAGACCAGCCGAGATGCAAAATTAGAGAATGCGATCTGAATTGATGTTACATTTAGATAAATAACATGGACTATAAATATTGTGTATATATACTTCTATATACAAATTGTTATAGAATTACAATATCGTTGAACTCACATTACATTTCAGATGCATCATCATTTAAGACATAAGGAGCAATTAACGATGCATTGGAAAAACGCTAATATAATTTTAGGTATGTTTACCATATCGGAAATTTACACGCAATTAACGATGCATCGGAAAAACGCTAATATAATTTTAGGTATGTTTACGTTATATTTCGTACACTTAATTAAACAATTTTGATTTGTTATGGATTTATTGTATATTGTAGAAGTCAAACAGCATATTGGATAAGGTTTATTACATTATTGAAAAAAGTTAGATACAATTAAATTTCGTGTAGCTTCATATTGTTGATTTTGAATATTTAGACCAGGCAAATGGATTTCTTCCTCATTTTTCAATTGATTGACTTCCAATTTCATCAGAAGACTGATCTTCTTTTGCATTAATTCATATACGAGTAATATACCACATGCCAATTTCCAATTGGAATCTAACTGATAGCAAATACCGGAAATTTTCTTTTTAATATCCCATAGTGTCTTTTCACTGTGTTAGAGATGGTCATATGAGTTCGATCATAATTTGTTTGTGTATCATTTCGTGGATTTAGGAATGGCGTCACAAGATAATTCTGCAATGAAGAAAAATGTATCAACGAAGAAAGTTCTTATTACATAGTAATTATGCAACAAATTAATTACTTTTATTTCTTTATTTACTGCTTAATTATCAGCTATAAGAAAATTAAAACTAGACTTCAGGAATTTGTTTTATTCAGGAACAACGTGAAACTTTTCAAATCAGTGGTGACAAAATTAAGGTTAGGGTGTTATTTAATTGGATAAAATGATAATTGGAAGATAATAACTGGAATTTTAGGTACTTTTGATGGATATCCATTATCTCTGAAGAAAATATCATTTCCATAGCTACCTCTTTCGAAATTATAACATAACGAACTATTTTGAAATATGATTCGTTGGCGACAGTGATTGATGTCTAAAACAATTTACAAACAAAAAACGCATTTAGAATTAGGTACATTATAATTGTCGTTTCTCTTATGACGTATAATCGGAGAAAAAATCGTAACCATTAAACGGTAGATAATGGTCTTGCCGTTTATTATAACCCGCTGGCGACTTATTTCTTCTTTAGGATAAGATTAAGATTCAAGTCTCTCTAGATTTTCAGCAAATCTCACAGATTGCATATTATTTCGATTGACTTTAGTTATAATACATTTAACCGCGCATTCAAGGTAAGCATTTCCTGAACTTTTAAGACATCGAAAAACGAACTCTAATAGTTCCTAGAGAACTTAATAATTTCTTAATGGTTGGTGAAGTATACATGAGAAAATAGCTAAAATGCCAAAGTAATTTGTAAATTTTAGAAAACTGTTAATGACACCGTTTCTCAATTTCAGTTCAAAACCCAATTACGGAAACTTTAATATTCGCACAATTTTAATAAAATTTGCGACTTACAGTGGCAAAAAATCGCAAAAACTTGGACAAAACCTAAAAATTGAATTCTACAACATATATTTACTAAAATTGATAAAATTAAATGTAAAAAAATATTTTGTAGCATAAACTACAATTTCAGTTGTTTTTAAACTTATGACTATAATGAAATATTTCCTGTATTAAACTAATTAAAACTAGACTATATGATTGAGTGTCACAATTAACAGCGTTTGAAACGCACTAAAGCTATATAGTCATTTAAAGTGTAAACACAAAAAATCAAATCAGTTAACAATCTCTTCATTTACTATCACTAGAATCGTTCCCTATTACATTTGGTTGTTCTAAAAATTGTAAACATCCTGCGTAAAGTTTTTAGTCTTTATATATAATAAAGCTTTTCCTTGTACTGCTCAAAGTTCAGCTTACGACGTTTCTACAAAATCGCATTTGCCATCTTCGGGTGAGGTTTTCTCTGCTTTGATTTCTAATTAAAATAGAACTGCCGCTAATCAATTCAATCAATTTTCAAAGTTTATTGGTCGAGTATCAGATACAATATAAAATATATCGTACACGAAAACCGGACCATGACCATATGAAGACGCAATCCTCTTTGGCCTGGTTAGGTTTTATGGGTTTACAAAAAAAAAGAAAAAAAAGAAAAAGAAACAAGGTTTTGGTTGTTTTGTACAAGTATAATAAGGCAAACATGGTTTATCTTATTTTAGGGTGTGCACAGTGGCGGTGGGCGTGGTCGGTGGTTTTGTCGGCGGTAGTCGAGCGGAGTGTTTCCTAGGATGTCTGTTGTCGGCGTCAGTTAACGTCGAAGACACTTATTATTTTGAATTGAAATAACTGTAGTTTGTTCAGGTCGATGTGATGTTCGAGAAATGATTAATAACAGCGATGCGTACTTGGTTACTGTAACGTAGCGAGGTACCCGCAGGCAGCTTGCATTGAACGACAAGACCTGGAGACGCAAATCTTCAGTGTGAAGCGCGAAGTCGATGTTATATTCTCTATTGACTGTATATGCAAAAACAAGGGGTTTATATATAGTAGCCGCACTAGTAAAATTCGATGGAAGTAGTCTTATTGCTGAATTGCATTTCCGTTATGAGTAATTCCATTCATTCATATCTTATCGAGGCAGGAAATCCTTATTACCCTATTTCCTGTGTGTGGGCGAATGATGCGATATGTCATAGTGATGTAATGAGGGCGAAGTACGCATGTGCCGGTATCATGTCCTGTAAGTCGTCTGGGGGTTGGATACCGGAAGTCACACTGCTTTGTAGGATGGCGGTTGGCGGGTAGGCGATCTTCATCTTCAGTTTGCAGCGGTGAGGGAAGGTGGTCCGGAGGGTGTTGAGATTATGAGGCTGCGGCCGGTCAGGGTCGATGGCGCTTGCGATGAATCTGGAGCATAGGCCTCCGATATGGATATCGATGGGAGGAATGCCGCTCTGGTCACAGACTTCCCGGGACGGTTGAAAGCGGTCCAAGCGCAGCATTCCTCTCACGATGGCCCGTTCCTTGGCGCTGATTGTTTCGAGATCGGATTGTGAGATGGTCCTGAAACATAGAAGTCTGTAGTCAATTACTGGTCGAATGTAAGTTTTATAGGTACGTACGAGTGTGCGAGGGTGGCAGCCGCGGATACTAACTCGGAGTCTAACCAGAAGCCCGCGCCGTCTCTGTATAGAGTCAAGGCGGCGTCTCACCTCTGCCCCCCGGTTGAGAGTGGACGTAAATGTTACTCCCAAATAGGTGACACTACCGGCATGCCGGAGTTCCTCTCGCCAGAGCCGGATGCAGACATTGTTACAGGATTGGTGTCTTTTTTTGGAGTGATGTGGGTGTCGGAATAGAATAATTTGAGTTTTGTTAGGGTTGGGTCGGATGCGCCAGCGACGGAACCAGGTTTAGATTCTGGTGACGTCGGCAGATAATAAATTGGAGGATGTTTGGTATTTCCGGTTTATAGCCCATAGCGCCGTGTCATCGGTGTATTGCACTAGCTGTACTGCAGAATTAAGAAGTTGGGGAATGTCGTGGCAGTATAGGATGAATAGGTGTGGGACCAGTATTGAGCCCTGCGGAACTCCGGCACGAGGAATGAATTCGCGGGAAAGCTCCCCGCGAACTCTGACCCTGTGGGATCGGTTCCACAGGTATTGGTGGATTATGCGGAGGAAGGCGACGGGGGCGGCGCTTTTTAGGAGTTTTTCTAATATACCTTCGTGCCAGACGGCGTCAAAATCACGTTCTATGTGTAACATGACCGATGCAACGCAGAGGCCAGTGTTAAGAGCAGCAGAAACTTCTGAACTGAGTTTTAGGATTAGGTCATGGCAGCTTCTTTGAGGGTGGAATCCATATTGGAGGGCTGGGAGGGTCTGGTGGGTGTTTAGGTGCTGACGGAGCCTGGTGGGTAGGACGTGTTCCAGGAAGTCGGCGAATATGTTTGCTACCTGCGACAGATCGACGGTCTGCGTATTATTGTGGTTTAGCTGTATGACGGGTTGGGCGCTTTGACCGGTGAGGGCCTTGAGTTTTTTCCAAAATTTCTTTCCGTCGCGGTAGTCTAGCTTGGAGCAGGCGTATTGCCTGTAAAGGCGGCATTTTTCTTTGATTATATTGATGATATGCAGGGGGAGGGGAGGGTGGTGGATGTTTATGGTGTTTAAGGGATGGTGAGGTCGATCGAGGATTGTATTAATTCCGTCGAATATTGAATTAAGGCGTTGAATTCCAATAGAGTGTTGGGTTCAATGAACAGGGGGGTGGCGTTGGCTAGCGTTTCCTGAAAGTCTGCCCAATTGGCGTTTTTCCAGTCGCGGAACATTTTGAAAATTGGAGCTCTAGGCGGACGATTTAGTATATTTGTCGCGACTTTGAGTGGCAGGTGGTCACTGGCTATTGACGTCGTGATTTCCACTTCGTCCGCGAAGCGAGGCGTGAGGCGATCTGAAATTATAATGTGGTCAATAATAGATTGCCCAGTGTGGCTAATGAAGGTTGTAATTTCGTTGGTGATTCTATATAGCGGCAGTTACAGTAGGATATCAGCGAGGGCCTGTCCTTTCGCATTAGTTCAGGTGTCCCTAAACGCGATGTTTCTTGCGCTGAAATCTCCACGGAAAGCTAGCCGCGAAGTCGAATAAGTCGCGAGGTAGGTCTTCATTAGGAGGCGTGTACAGCGCGAAGATGTGGAGGGAGCCGCCGGTTATATGTAGTGCTGCGGCACAACATTCGTAGTCTTGTAACTGCTGTGGAAGCTGGAGCTTTGTAAGAGGAGTCATGTTATTAATTACTAGGGCAGTGCCCCTACTACCACTCTGATTATTTTGGTAAATTCCGCGGTATCCCGGGAAATTCAGGCGATTGTGCGTTTAAGGTGAGTTTCAGTGATGGCCAAGACTGCTATATTGTCGTGAAGGAGGAGGTTTCGAATGAGTGGCGTCTTGTTACGGGTTTCCGCTGCGTTGGACAGAGTGAGGTGAAGCCAGTTCCCAGCGTATGATGCTGCGACCCTATAACCAAAATATTCTCTGATTAGGTCAAACAAGATGGATTGTACGCAATCTCGCCTGTCTGGGAATAAATCAAGAAGGGCATGGATAACAAATTTAGTAAGGAGATGGATAAGAGATTCAGAATGATTCTCTTTAGGGATAGGTGAGTTTCTGGGCATGTTAGGAACACTTTTCCTGGGACTGGAGGACGAAGTGGTGGTGGCGGTTGCCGATGCGTAGGCGTCGTCCGCGGAGTCGGTGGCATAGGTGGCGTCGTGAGAGTTTCGTGGGGGAACTGGAGCTGTTGTCGGGGGGGAGTTCGGCGGGGAGCCGGGTTGGTTGAGGCAGAAGGCTTGCAGATTTTAAGGGGGGCGGCGGCGTCTGGATTTAGTGGTTTGGAGGGACGTGCAGTGTATCTATGGGAGAAAGAAATATGCTCTCCACCACAGCTGCTGCATTTAGAAGGGGCTGCCGATGTGTACTCAGAGGTCGAGTGACCTCCTCTACACGCGCTGTAGGTGGGAAAGCGTTTGGGGCAGGATCATGTAAGGTGGTTAAATTTAAGGCATTTTCCGCACTGCACGGGTTGGGCCTTGGGGGGATGGGATTGTTCTATTCTGTACAGGTGGTTGAACATTAAAAATCCACGGGGAAGTAGGTGGTCTAACGTTTCATGGGAAGTTGTAGTAATTCTCATTAGGCGGGTAGCTAAGTCGGTTTCTTTAGCTATTATTCTCCAGGCGTTGTTATAGGTGAGTTGAAGGGCGGCGAGATGAGACTTCACCTCATAGGGGGTGGTGTCTATCTCGACGCCTTTCAGGATGCAGGAGAACTGGTTTCTAGCGGGTTGGCGGGAGAGATGGGGGGAAGTAGACCATAGGTAATTTTTCAGGGATTGGTTAGGAAATTGTTAAGCCGTGGGAGTTTCAGTTGGGCCTCTAGGTCAATGGTAGAAACTCGGGCATAACCCTGTGCAAAGACCGTTAGATTGGTGGTTAGGACGTTGACCTCAGATACAAGTTTGGAAAGGGATTTGTTAGTAGTGCTGTGGGGTAGATTGGAAGGTATGTAAGTTTTGACAATGGAGGCAGAGGAGTTAGTCGTGGCTGATTTGTTTGATTTGTTGGTCTTTTCGGAGTTGTTAGATCTGGTGGAAGCGTCGGAATTTAGGCATAGGTGTCGGCTAACTGTGGTCCAGTCTGAGGCTGTTGTGCTCGAAGACGGCTTGTCGTTAGTAGGATGGTTGCCAGAGGGGCCGGGAGGGTTAGCATCGTCATTATCGGACTCAGGATGAGGGTGGACTGGGGAATGGGGGCGTCTACTTGAATTAGCGGAGTAGGTGGAGGAATCGGAGTTGTGATCGGCCTTGTTGGTCTTAGACTTCGAGCGAGTCATCGGAGCCGACGTGGTTTGTAAATAGGAGGCGTGGAGGTACTTTTGTTTTTAAAAGCAACACTAGTGCTAAGGGAGCAGGGCTTCGAGCTCTGCCCCCCTCGGTGCGGCGTCGCGACGCTGCATGCGGTGAGGTTGGGCGTGCACTTATACACGAAGTTGACGCGGGCGCTGTAAAGGCACTGGTAAGCACAGGCGAGTACGCAGCATTAGGGCACAGTCAGACGGTGGTATCGAAGCACAGCACAAAGTTAGCACAATTACTCGCAGGAGAAGGCAACGTGCAAAAACTGTCCAAAGAACGATTCAATTGCTTAAAACATCCGAACAACAGCAGAGCACGATGAAATATGGGCCGGTAATCGCCCGAATTGCCTATTTGTATAAACCTTCTCAGCCGCCCTCCCGCCTACACACCTAACCGGCAACGGCCACACGTGACTAGTTCCGATTTATTATAATAAAAATTATAATAAAGCAAAAATGGAATAGGCATCGCTATCAAAGGACTTATAAAACACTACTTAGAAGATACCTATTTAATATATAGTAATCCAAAATATGGACAGGTACAACTATTTATAAAAGCATCAGAAAATATAGAAAATATAATATCAAAACAAAACGTTGGAGAAGATTTATCCAAAATTCCCAATCACATATTTGTACGTAATAAACAAAAGCAATCGAAAACAAAAATCACTATAAACTAAAAACCATTGAAATTATTAACAAAACCTAAAAACCACAAAGATTGCTCTAGTAACGCTACCAAAAATATCCACTTATAAAATAAAATCGGTCCACTAAATAATTTTATGCTATTAAATCCCTTCCAGGGTGTTCCAGGACACAACAGTAATAGATATAACTTCAATCCCGGAAATTCTACCCATTAATTTAGGACCTGTAAAACTAGAAAGAACTAAGCACATCTCTATGCACTTCTATAACTTATAACACTTAGCTGAGTAATGTAACAATTTAAATATCCAATTATATTAAATCAAACACATCAAATAATGCAAACTTTATTATAGAATTAAGTAATCACAATAAAACTTTAACATTTATAAAATAAAAAACTCAATCAAAACTTAATATTATTTGTCATAAAGCCAGAAACAATAAAGGTTCTATAGACTGATTAGGTACTGTGTGAACATTTTTAACGAAAGATGTAGACACCCAAGATAGCAACAGAGTTAACTAAATATTAGAATAATTACAAAATATTCAAAATCAGTCGGAAAATCATATACAGATATAATATTCAGCAAACCAAGAAATAATTATAAACTTCAATAAAAGAATTGAAGACATGCAACGTACTGAATTAATGTTAGTGTAAAAAGCAATGCAGCTTCATAAGCTAGTTCAAGACAAATCGAATATTCAACACATACTATTTACTAAAGATTTATATAATTAACTAATTGTCCTATAAAATTCAATATTAAGCATTCTACAAAATGTACAAAGCTACATTACTTTATACAAATTAACAGCCCTTCACCCTAGTAAAATTAAAGCATGAGAGTAGTTTCAACAACTACTAACGATTTCAAACTACTACTAAAACCAATTACCCTTTGAAGTACGAAAATATATTAGATTTCCAGTCAATAATTAGAATTAATCGTAAAATATAGTACCTACGAATTAAACATTTTATAACAAAACCTATTAATTTGAAGTTAGAATACGTCATAATTACTAAACAACATTCAGAGTATATGAAAATATACCCTAAAGTAAGATATTTGTCGCAACCAAACAATGAAATAAAACCTCTAACTGACCACTAGAGGCAAAATTTATTAATGCTTCACAAGTTAATAATTGCACACAGCGCAAGACGCGAACAACAAATACGCGAAAAACATTGCAATTTCACAGTCTTTTAATGGGCAGCCCCATTTCTCCAGTACTAGTTGATATTTTCCTAAATAATCTTAAACAACAATATCTTACAAATTCCCGCCAGTATAGAGATAACATTCAATTTTTCTACAGATACGTAGATGACACTCTTGCTTTATTTAAAGGAACTATCCAAGATCTATATGCATTTATGGACTTTAAAATATTAACAGTGAAAGTATCTATACCATTTGTAGGATATATCACTTATACAATAGCTAACATCTTCAATACCCAAAAAATTCGAACAGCTTTCAAAAAACGAACAATTCGAGCAAGACAATATACACAAACGACATCCATTATACATATAGTATGGACAAAATCAGTACTTACGTCGTCTATTGCGATAGCTGCGAAACACATCAACATCAAAGGTTATACATCGTAAAAGAAAAGAATCTAGTGTTTTAGCACTTTCAAAACATCTGGCCACTTCTAATCATTCTATAAACATAAATAATAAAAATAACAAAGTAGTCATTATTACCAACAACAGTAAACATTTAAATAGCAGTGATGAACCTTATTACATTAACAAGTACCTCAAATTATAACAATTAAACAATCCACACCTAATTAATGATTTTATCCCCGACAGTAACCTACTATTTGATGACCTTATTAACCTTCTATCCTCCTAAGCACACACATATGCTCTGCTTCTACATATTCATTGCAGACTTATTTCTGTTATACACACACACACACAGTACGCACGCATGCGCCTACGCGCGAAAGCATACTCACATGCTAGCAAACAGGAAAATTAATCACCTTGAAATAATACCTTATATACACCAATGTCATATGTATGTTCCTCACTAAAGAAGGAAAACTGTACATTACCTGCACCAATGCAAAACAAATTAATTCGCTTCAGGTTGTACATCGCATCACGGAAGATGAATGTCAAATACAATTAAAAAATATACTGAGTGTCACGGTCTCACCTTTGTCTTTTATTTATTCTACATTAATTTTAGTATGAACATTTGGTACACCCTTTATATAGGTACTTACGATTTCGTTTGGGTCGAATGTGTATATAATGGGGATATTGCAAAATCGAAAATTTCGTTTTGGACGTTTCTGTGTGTGTACATTAGTAAATAATTCCTTTTCTTATATTAATATTTCAGGAATGAAGGTTGATGTTAATTA